>PVKV010028014.1:0-25587 GCA_004027835.1 Alouatta palliata | reverse complement strand
GCCATCTCAGCTCACTGCAACCTCCGCCTCCTGGGTTCAAGTGATTCTTCTGCCTCAGCCTCCTGAGTAGCTGGGATTATAGGTGCCCACCACCATGCCTGGCTAATTTTTGTTTTTTAGTACTGATGGGGTTTCACTATGTTGGCTGGGCTGGTCTTGAACTCCTGACCTCAGATGATCCACCTGCCTCAGCCTCCCAAAGTGCTGGGATTACAGGCATGAGCCAGTATGCCTGGCCTCCATTCTCTTCATTCAGTCTATCATCGATGGATATTTAGGTTGATTCCATATCTTTGCTATTGTGAATAGTGCTGCAATGAACATACATGTACATGTGTCTTTATGTTAGAACAATTTATATTCCTTTGGGTATATGTCCTGTAATGGGATTGCTGGGTCAAATGGTAAATCTGTTTTAAGTTCTTTGAGAAATCTTCAAACTGCTTTCCATAATGCCTGAACTAATTTTCATTTCCACCAGCAGTATGTAAGCATTCCCTTTTCTCTGCAACCTCACTTGCATGTGTTATTTTTTGAGTTTTTGATAATAGCCATTCTGACTGGTTTGAGATGGCATTTCATTGTTTTGATTTGCATTTCTCTCATGATTAGTGATATTGAGCATTTTTTCATATGCTTATTGGCCACATGTATGTCTTCTTTTGAAAAATGTCTGTTTATGTCCTTTGTCTACTTTTTAATGGGGTTGTTTTTTGCTTGTTAGCTTATTTAAGTTCCGTATAGATTCTGGATATTAGAGTTTTGTTGGATGCATAGTTTGCAAATATTTTCTCACATTCTGTAGGTTGTTTTTGTTTTGTTTTTGAGATAAGTCTCACTCTGTCACCCAGGCTGGAGTGCAATGGCCCTATCTCGGCTCACTGCAACCTCCACCTCCCTGGTTCAAGCAATTCCCCTGCCTTAGCCTCCCAAGTAGCTGGGATTATAGGCGCCTGCCACCATGCCTGGCTAATATTTTTGTATTTTCAGTAGAGACAGGGTTTTACCATGTTGGCTAGACTGGTCTGGAACTCTTGACCTCAGGCAGTCCACCTGCTCAGCCTCCCAAAGTGCTGGGATTACAGGCGTGAGCCACTGCCCAGGTTGGTTGTTTACTCTGTTGATAGTATCTTTAGCAGCAACCTTTTCAAGATCACAGTGGATAAGTGACAGAGCCAGCATGGCTATCCGGACAACCATCTGTTTTCCACCATAGAAAGCATTGTCGAAGTAACCGCTAAGCTAAAGCCGGCCCCAAACAACCATCTGTATAAAACCATAACTTAAGCTCTGTGCCTCAGTTTCCTCATCTGTGAAATGAAAATTATGGTAACACTTACGCCATTGGGCAGCTGTAAGAATAAATTGAGATGATCCTTGAAGAACGATGCCCAGTGAAGGGCACCACACATTGTCTTTCTTTTTTAAAATTTTTATTATTTATTTTTGAGACAGTCTCGCTCTGTTGCCCACACTGGAGTGCAGTGGCGTGATCTTGGCTCAATCCAACCTCTGCCTCCCAGGTTCAAGCAATTCTCATGCTTCAGCCTCCTGAGCAGCTGGGACTACAGGTGTGTGCCACCATGCCAGGCTAATTTTTGTATTTTTAGTGGAAATGGGTTTTTTGCCATGTTGGTCAGGTGGTCCCAAACTCCTGGCCTCAAGTGATCCACCTGCCTCAGCCTCCCAAATTGCTGGGATTACCGTTGTTATTATTATTATTATTTTGAGATGGAGTCTCACTCTGTCACCAGACTGGAGTGCACTGGCACAATCTCGGCTCACTGCAACCTCTGCCTCCTGAGTTCAAGCAATTCTTCTGCCTTAGCCTCCCAAGTAGCTGGGACTACAGGTGCATGCCACCACGCTCAGCTAATTTTTGTATTTTATTAGAGACGGGGTTTCACTATGTTTGGCCAGGATGGTCTCGATCTCTTGACCTCGTGATCCACCCACCTTGGCCTCCCAAAGTGCTGGGATTACAGGTGTGAGTCACTCCACCCAGCCTAATTTTTGTATTTTTTTTTTTAGTAGAGATAGGGTTTCACTGTGCTGGCCAGGCTGGTCTTGAACGCCTGACCTGTGATCCGCTTGCCTTGGCCTCCCAAAGTGCTAGGATTACAAGTGTGAGCCGGCATCCAGCTGGGCATTATTATTATTGTTGTTACTATTTTATTTTATTTATTTATTTTTTGAAATGGAATCTTGCTCTGTTGCCAGGCTGGAATGCAGTGGCATGATCTTGGCTCACTGCAAACTCCGTCTCCTGGGTTCAAGCGATTCCCCTGCCTCAGCCTCCTGAGTAGCTGGGACTATAGGCGCACGCCACCATGCCTGGCTAATTTTTTGTGTTTTAGAAGAGATGGGGTTTCACCATGACCAGGATGGTCTCAATCTCCTGACCTCGTGATTCGCCTGCCTTAACCTCCCAAAGTACTGGGATTACAGGTGTGAGCCACCGTGCCCAGCCCTATTTTATTTTATTTTATTTTACTTGAGATAGAGTCTTGCTCTGTTGCCCAGGCTGGAGTGTAGCAGCATAATCTCCACTGACTGCAACCTCTGCCTCCAGTGTTCAAGTGATTCTCCTGCCTCAGCCTCCTGAGTAGCTGGGATTATAGATGTGCACCACCACTCCTGGCTAATTTTTGTAGTTTTGGTAGAGATGAAGTTTTACTATGTTGCCCAGGCTGTTCTTGAACTCCTAACGTCAGGTGATCCACCTGCCTGGGCCTCCCAAAGTGCTGGGATTACAGGTGTGAGACACCACTCCCGGCCTATTGTTACTATTTTAGAGACAGAGTCTTGTTCTGTTGCCCAAGCTGGAATGCAGTGGTGCAATCATAGCGCACCATCGCCTTGACTTCCCGGTTCAAGCAATCCTCCCACCTCTGCGTCCCAAGTAGTTGGGACCACAGGCCCATGCTATCCTTCCTGGCTAATTAAAAAAAATTTTTTTGGCCGGGTGCCGTGGCTCATGCCTGTAATCCCAGCACTTGGGAGGCTTACGCAGGTGGATCACCTGAGGTCAGGAGTTTGAGACCAGCCTGGCCAATATGGCAAAACCTCATTTCTACTGAAAATACAAAAATTAGCCAGCATGGTGGCAGATGCCTGCGGTCCCAGCTACTCAGGAAGCTGAGGCAGGAGAATCACTTGAACCCGGGAGGTGGAGGTTGCAGTTAGCTGAGATCGCGCCACTGCACTCCAGCCTGGGTAACAGAGCGAGACTGTCTCAAAATAAAAAATAAAAAAATAAATTGTCTTTTGCAGAGATGAGGTCTCACTGTGTTGCCAAGGCTGAGCTCCTAGGCTCAGGTCATCCTTCCATCTCAGCCTCCCAAATAGCTGAGACCATAGGCACACACTACCACGCCTGCCTAATTAAAAAAAAATTTTCTTTTTAGAGATAGGGTCTTGCTGTGTTCAGGCTAGTGTTGAACTTCTGGCCTCAAGCGAGCCTCCTGAGACTTTGCCTCCCAAAGTGCTGGTAATACCGATGTGAGTTACCACGCCCAGCCATATTGTCTTTCTAATAGCAGCTAGAGTCCTGTCTCAGGGCCAGAGGGCTCACCAGGGAGGAGAAACCTTTCACTCCCATTAGATCAGACATTGTTTTGAAATAGAAGAAAGCCACAGGCCCTCTTTTCAGAAGATGCTTATAGCTGCAAGCTGGGTTTATCACTTCTGGGACCTGTGGGCTTCCCAGAGGCCTATCTGTTCACTCCTCCTCCCTGAAAAGGAGAGAGAGGAGAGGACAAGTGTAAGGAAGGAACCTTAGCACTTAAGGGATGGGAAGGAGGAAAGGCCCCAGAGGAACCCTGTGTGACCATCAGGAATAAAGCCCAAGCCTGGTGTCTGAGGCCCTTGTTCTAGGTCTCATCTGCCTAGCCCTTGGTTCCCTTCACTGGGCAGGAGTCAGGAGTGTGATGTTTCTGGAGGCCTTTTCCTGCTTCGCAGTTTGTGATTCCCTGGGCCAAGTCCCATACACTTAAAGTGCATACAGGTCAGTAAGAGGGTAGGGAAGTCACCATTCACTGACCACCTATCTGTCAGTCAGGATTCTTAGCTATAACTGACAAAAACCCAACCCAGCTGGCTTAAGTGAAAAGGAGAATTCCTGGCTCCCTTGAGTGAAAAACTATAGGGGCTGTCTTCAGGCTGGGCTGGTTCTAGGTGCTCACAAAATGGCATCAGCCATTTCTCACTCCACTTTTTTTTATTTATTTTTTTTATTTTTAAGAAATAAATTTATTTTACTCATAGTTACTTAAACCCTAGAAATAATGTTTTTTTCAAACAGTAGAAGTACAGCCTTTTGCAATAAGATAGTTCATGATTTGTTCTTTTGAGGATTTTTTTTTTAAATAAGGTTCTTCTACAATTAGAGGGTGACAAAGTTTGGGTTTGTTGGGATTATTGTTCAGCAGCCAATCAGCTAGCCAAATCAAAGGATCTGCTGGTTTTTGCTTACAAAGCTCTATGAGTCCTTCAAGCAGAGTTGGCGTTACATAGTCCTTAGCAGCCTGTCCAATTGGAATGGGCTCAACAATCACTTCGGGAAACATAAAACGTATTTCTCTTTCCGCAGCAGCAAAGTCACTACTCCCGTGAAGTGCATTCCTCAGGTCATCTGTGCCATAAATTGCCCTTAGACTGTCTGAATGTGTCTCCTTTGCTACTAAGCTATTATTTGGTCCCAAAAGTTCTAGCCAATAAGAGATGGCTTTGTGTCTCGCTAATATCATGGCGACAAGCGGTCCAGAACTCATGTAAGCTGTTAAATTGGGGAAAAACATTTTTCCATACTGTTCCACGTAAAAGTTACTACATTGCTCAGGGCTGAGATGTAGTTTCCTTCTCTGAACAATGGTGAATCCAGATCTGAGAATAATATCTTGTATCTCCTCCTCTTTGTCAACAATATCTGGTTTGATAATGGCCAGAGTTTTTTCTGCATATATCTGAGGTGGAGGCATTGATATCTCCATTACGGCTTTTCAGGGCACAAATTGAGAGTTTCTTAACAGGTGTCAACTCAGCGGCCTCCCTGGTGTGCTACAACTTGTTGCTAGGAGACCTGAAGCCCCATCGTGGGGACGGTGGCTGCCCTC
The DNA here is from genome assembly GCA_004027835.1 of Alouatta palliata. Classification (NCBI taxonomy): domain Eukaryota; kingdom Metazoa; phylum Chordata; class Mammalia; order Primates; family Atelidae; genus Alouatta; species Alouatta palliata. Next base: position 20,473 of record PVKV010028014.1, on the reverse strand, counting down.
ACTCCACTTTTTTTTTGGTGGGGGGACAGAGTCTCACTCTGTCACCAGGCGCCAGGCTGGAGTGCAGTGGTGCGACCTCGGCTCACTGCAACCTCTGCCTCCCGGGTTCAAGCAATTCTTCTGCCTCAGCCTCCCGAGTAGCTGGGACTATAGGCATGCACCACCACACCCAGCTAATTTTTTTGTATTTTTAGTAAGATGGGGTTTCACCATGTTGGCCAGGATGGTCTCGATCTCTTGACCTCGTGATCCGCCCGCCTCAGCCTCCCAAAGGGCTGGGATTATAGGCGTGAGCCACCGCGCCCGGCCCTCACTCCACTTTTCAGCTGGGTTCACTTCAGTCTCTTGCCTAGTGTAGATGGTCATAGGCAGCTCGTGGATTATCTTCTACTGCCATAAAATGCCCAGAGAGAAGAGAGTGTCTTTGCTCTGAGAATGGAGAATCAGGTCCTATACCTCTCCCTGAGCCAGTCACTGCTACTGATGGGCCTAGGCTAAGGCCACACCTCTGCCAGAACCAGGGATAGCTTCACCTGTCTCATGGACTGGGAGAGGGAAAAGTTGTTTACCAGAGGAAAATCAGGCGCTGTCACCAGAAGAGAGGCTGGTGCTAGACAGACAGAAACGGGAGAGTAAGGCAGCCTGCTGGGGGCTCAGCAGATTCTTCAGTCTTCCCAGCTTCTGAGGACAAGATGATGGTTCTTCTTATAGAGGAGGAAACCAAGACTTAGAGAAGTTCAGTCTCCTGACCAGGGTCACACAGCTAGTCAGTAGATGATCCACAATTTAAACCCAAGTAAGTGGTAGACCCGGAATTTGATCAGAAAGGGCCGGGAGCGGTGGCTCACGCCTTTAATCTCAGCACTCTAGGAGGCTAAGGTGGGCGGATCATGAGGTCAAGAGATCGAGACCGTCCTGGCCAACATGGTGAAACCCATCTCTACTAAAAGTATGAAAATTAACAGGGCATGGTGGCGTGCACCTGTAGTCCCAGCTACTTTGGGAGGCTGAGGCAGAAGAATCGCTGGAACCCAGGAGGCAGAGGTTGCAGTGAGCTGAGATTGCACCACTGTACTCCAGCCTGGCAACAGAATGAGACTGTGTCTCAAAAAAAAAAAAAAAAAAAAAAAAAATCAGAAAGATTATTTGGGCAGGAGTGAGGAAGCTCAGCATGCTCAGGGCCAGGCGGTCTGGGAGGGTGTCCTTGGGCAGGTGAGGTTGAAGCAGCCGCCAGAATAGAAGGCTGGGCTCCAGAATAGAAGGCTGGGCTGCAGCCCAGGAGAATCGGCAGCCATGAAGGTGGTGGAGGGGCTGGGGGTCTAATGTTACTGGGGTCTCTATTCCCCTAGGCCGAGCAGCGCCTCCCAGTGGTCGGTACTCACATGTAGCTGCGGTGCTTGGTGGCAGTGTCCTGTTGGTGGCTGGGGGGTACAGCGGCCGGCCCCGTGGGGACTTGATGGCCTACAAGGTGCCCCCCTTTGTGTTCCAGGCACCTGCGCCTGATGTGAGCACTGGGGTGACAGGGAAAGGGTGGCTGGGGTGACGGGAAAAGTGGGAGGGGATCCCCAGGAGAAGTGGGGATCCACAAGTGATGGGAAAGGTGGGAGGGGATCCCCGGGAGGAATAGAGGGTCCCTAGGGCCATGAGAGGAGGGAAGGAGGTCCCTGGGGCCAAGGAAAGAGGAGCTAGAGGTCCCTGGGCCTGGGGGAGGAATGGGTGGGTGTGCCGAGCAGTCAGGGTCCTCTGAGATAGCTAAAGCACATGGAGACTTGGGAGGCCAGCCCAGGTCTGAGAGGCCTCCTCCAACGTCCCCTCGCCTCCCTGCAGTACCACTTGGACTATTGCTCCATGTACACAGACCACAGCGTCTGCTCCCGGGACCCGGAATGCAGTTGGTGCCAGGGAGCCTGCCAAGCTGCACCCCCTCCTGGGACCCCCTTGGGGGCTGTGAGTGACTGCCCTAGACCCTCTGTTCCCTAGCACAGAGACCTGCCCTCAGTGTCCCCCTCTGCCTAACCAGGTAGACAAGGACTTTCCCTCAACTGGGAGACTTGTTTTGATGCCGAAGATCCTTCTTCCTGACTCCTGCTGTGGAGCTCTGAACCTTTTCCTGTCCCACCCAGCCTGACCCTTTCGAGCCTGTGACCCCATCCCTACATCCCCCATCCTTTTGATCTCCCACATTCCAACTTTTAATTTCCTGTTCTCCAGTTTTTTGGCCCTTTCCATCGCAGAACCCTGTAGCCCTTCCTTCCCAGATCTCTAGAGCTCCAGTGGACAGTGAGCCCTGTCCCCTCTCCTCCTCGCAGTGTCCAGCCGCCAGCTGCCTGGGCCTGGGTCGCCTACTGGGCGACTGCCAGGCCTGCCTGGCCTTCAGCAGCCCCATAGCTCCTCCGAGGGGACCCGGCACCCTGGGCTGGTGCGTGCACAATGAGAGCTGCCTCCCTCGGCCTGGTGAGTGTCTGCAGCAGTGTGCTGGGTTGGAGGGGCAGAGCACTCCACACTGACCCACCAGCCCCCACCCTCTGTCCTCTCAGAGCAGGCCCGCTGCCGAGGGGAGCAGATCTCAGGCACTGTGGGCTGGTGGGGGCCTGCGCCTGTCTTTGTCACATCCCTGGAGGCCTGCGTCACCCAGAGCTTCCTGCCTGGCCTGCACCTGCTCACCTTCCAGCAGCCGCCCAACACCTCCCAGCCCGACAAGGTGGGTAGCAGGTGTGGCCCTGGGTGGGATGTTGGTGATCCTGGTCCTAGGGTTTGTTTTGTCTCAGATGCATCTTTATCCCTTTTATGTTTACTCCAAAAGTCTTCACATTCAAGGTCTGATTTTTCTTACGGGCTTTATTATTTATTTATTTATTTTTTGTTTTTGAGAGGAGGCCTTGCTCTGTCACCCAGGCTGGAGTGCAGTGGTGCAGTCTTGGCTCACTGCGACGTCCGCCTCCTGGGTTCAAGCCGTTCTCCTGCCTCAGCCTCCCAAGTAGCTAAGATTACAGACACCTGCCACTGCGCCTGCCTGATTTTTGTATTTTAGTAGAGACGGGGTTTCACCATGTTGGTCAGGCTGGTCTTGAACTCCTGACCTTAAATGATCTGCCTGCCTTGGCCTCCCAAAATGCTAGAATTACAGGCACGAGCTGCTGCATTTAAAAATAATTCTTGCATTGTGGTAAAACATACATAAAATCTACGATCAGTGACATTTGGCACATTTACAATATTGTGCCACCATCACCACTGTCTTGTTACAGAACATTTCATCACCCCAGGGGGCAACCCTGGACTCACTGAGTGGAATAGTCACTCTCTATTCCACTCTCCCCCTAGTCCCTCGCAACCACTTACCTGTTTTCCATCTTTGGGTTTGCCAGTTCTGGACATTTCGTGTACATGGAGGCCTCTACTATGGAGTCTTTTGTGTCTGCCTTCTTTTGTTTTTGAGATGTAGTTTTGATCTTATTGCCCAGGCTGGAGTGCAGTGGTGCAATCTCAGCTCACTGTGACCTCTGCCTCCTGGGTTCAAGTGATTCTCTTGCCTCAGTCTCCCAAGTAGATGGAATTATACAGGCATGTGCTACCACGCCCAGTTAATACTGTATTTTTAGTAGAGATGGGGTTTCTCCATGCTGGTCAGACTCTTCTCAAACTCCAGACCTCAGGTGATCCACCCACCTTGGCCTCCCATAGTGCTGGGATTATAGGTGTGAGCCACCTCGCCTGGCGTGTGTCTGGCTTCTTTCACTCAGCATAATGTTTTCAAGGCTCATCCATGTTATAACTTCATTCAAGACTCATGTTATAACTTCATTTATGATTGAGTAACATGTTATAACTTCATTCAAGGCTCATTCATGTTATAACTTCATTTATGATTGAGTAATATTGCTTTGTATAGATGTATCACATTTTGTTTATCCATTCGTTAGCCAGTGGACATTTGGGCTGTTTCCATCTTTTGGCTATTGTGCATAGTGCTGCTATGAGCACTTGTATACATGTTTTTGTTTGAACATCTGTTTTCAATTCTTGTGCTATATGCCTAGGAGCAGAATTGCTGGGTTATATGGTAATTTTATATTCATCTTATTGAGGAATGTCCAAAGTGTTTTCCACAGTGGCTCTTTATTGATTTTTAAAATAGCTCATATATTCACATGGTTCAAAAATCACAATAATATCAAAAGTCATTGGGGCTGGGCATGGTGGCTCACGCCTGTAATTCCAGCACTTTGGGAGTCTGAGGTGGGCGGATCCCTTGAGGTCAGGAGTTTGAGACCACCAGCCTGGGTAACATGGTGAAACCACATCTCTACTAAAAATACAAAAATTAGCCGGGCATTTTGGCAGATGCCTGTAATCCCAGCGCTTTGGAAGGCAGGGGCGGGGGGGTTACTTGAGATCAGGAGTACAAGACCAGCCTGGCCAACATGGCAAAACACTGTCTCTACTAAAAATACAAAAATTAGCCTTGTGTAGTGGTATGTGCCTATAGTCCCAACTACTCCAGAGGCTGAGGCAGGAGAATCTCTTGAGCCTGGAAGGCAGAGGTTGCAGTGAACCGAGATCATGCCACTGCACTCCAACCTGGGTGACAGAGTGAGGCTCCATTTTAATAAAAAAAAAAAAAGATAAAAAATGTCATTAAGTGGACAGTCTCTCTCATTTACCCTACTCCCCACCCCTTAAGTGGTCCAGAACTGTCTAGCTCCAGCATGGCCCCAACTTAAGGCCGCCATACTCCCCTGGAAGATCCATTTGGGTTTCTTTGATCTCATTCCAGAATCTACCTATTCAAATGCAAGTAAGCATGACATTTTATCATTTTTCTTTCGCACAAAAGTAGTATACTATGTACGCTATACAACTGCTTCCTTTTTTTCTTCTTGGCAAGCTTCTCATAACAGAACTTAAGACACACTTGATTCTTGTTTTTTTTTTTTGAGGTGGAGTCTCTCTCTGTCGCCCAAGCTGGATTACAGTGGCAAGCGATTTCGACTCACTGCAACCTTGCCTCTTGGGCTCAAGCAAACCTCCCACCTCAGCATCCTGAGTAGCTGGGATTACAGGCACATGCCGCCATGCCTGGCCAGTTTTTTTTTTTTGTGTATATATACATATATATACACACATATATATATATACACATACGTATTTATACACACACACACATATACACATATATATGTGTATATATATTTTTTTTTTAGATGGAGTTTTGCGCTTGTTGCCCAGGCTGGAGTGCAGTGAGGCATAAGTCACCGCACCCAGCCTAATTTTTGTATTTTTAGTAGAGGTGAGGTTTCACCATGTTGGCCAGGCTGGTCTTGAACTCCTGACCTCAAGTGATCTGCCCACGTTGGCCTCCCAAAGTGCTAGCTGCACCCGGCCTTCATTCTTTTTTTTTTTTTTTTAACAGTTGTATAATATTTCATTTACATTTGTAGTTCATTTAAATAGCCTCCACTGGTGAACACTTGGACTGTTTTACTCTTCTGCTATTACAAAATCACACACCAGGAAAATATATCTTGTACTTTGCCACTTTAAATTTTGGATCTGGACTTTGAAGTGCTTAGCTGGAAAGGTGAGGAATTGGGGGAAAAAGACATTGAAGTGTCCAGTCCTGGAATTTTGATGTGAGATGGAAATGGAGAGAGACCGAGGTAAAGGTGGGCTCAGGGACCCTCTTGTCTATTGTCTGAATTTGGTCTTCTTGCCTCTTCTCCCAGAGTGACCTTTGGCAAGTCACCTAACCCCTGTCCCTTGGCCTCAGTCTCTCATGTGGTAAAATGGGAAAGAAGTTTGGGCTGACCAGTCTTTCTGGCTCTGATGTGGCCTGGGGAGTGTGGGGACTTGGGGGCAGTGCAGAAAGGGACTCATGCATATACCCATCCCTGGTGGCACAGGTCTCGATCGTCCGTAGCACGACCATCACCCTGACACCCAGCACGGAGACAGATGTGTCCCTGGTCTACCGTGGCTTCATCTACCCAATGCTGCCAGGAGGGCCAGGTGGGCCGGGGGCTGAGGACGTGGCTGTGTGGGCCCGGGCCCAACGCCTACACGTCCTGGCCCGTATGGCCCGTGGCCCTGACACAGAGAAAATGGTGAGGCTGCCTGGGACATCGAGGGGGATGTTAATGGAAAAAATGGGGGGTAGGGATGTGGTATAGGGCATCTGTGGTGATTTGAAAGTTCTGGGGGGGAATTGGGGAGAAATCAGAGACAGGGGATGGATTTTTTTTTTTTTTTTTTTTTTTTTTTTTGAGACAGAGTCTCACTCTGTTGTCCAGGCTGGAGTGCAATGGTGTGATCTCAGCTCACTGCAACCTCCACCTCCCAGCTTCAAGCAATTCTGTTGCCTCAGCCTCCCGAGCAGCTGAGATTACAGATGTGCACTAGCACTCCTGGATAATTTTCATGCATTTTTTCTTTTTTCTTTTTCTTTATTTTTATTTCAGTAATGGCTATAAGCAAATTTTTATGCATTTTAAGTAGAGATGGGGTTTCACCATGTTGGCCAGACTGGTCTGGAACTCCTGACCTCAGATGATCTGCCTGCCTTGGCCTCCCAAAGTGCTGAGATTGCAGGCGTGAGCCACCGAGCCCAGCCAGAGATGGATCTTTAGTAGAGGAGGGAGGGTGCTGGGGTTTTGAATTGTGAACAGAATTTGAGGGAAACTTTGAAGCAGGTGAGGAAGGTCTGAGTCAGACTTGAAAGACCCCTGAAGGTGGGGCATGGAGGCGCACACTGTAATCCCAGCACTTTGGGAGGTAGGAACAGGCGGATTGCCTGAGCCCAGGAGTTTGAGATCAGCCTGGGAAACATGGCAAGATGTCATCTCTCCAAAAAACCCAAAAATTAGCTGGGCATAGTGGCATGTACCTGTAGTCCCAGCTATTTGGGAGGCTGAGGTAGGAGGATCACTTGAACCTGGGAGGTTGAGGCTGCAGTGAGCCATGATCGCATCACTGCACTCCAGTCTGGGTGGGAGTGAGACCTTGTCTCAAAAAAAAAAAATCACCTGAGGAGGAGGAGGGGTCCCTGGGGGGCTCACCTTGGAGGTTCTCAGGATCTAAGGAGCTCTGAGGCCCTCCTCTTCTTAGGAGGGGGTGGGGTGCCAGGTGAGTTTGGAGGTATCAGGAGTCTGAGGAAGGAATGAGAAGGGTTCTGAGACCCCTGCCTGTCACTCACCCCTACCCCAGGAGGAAGTGGGGCGCTGGGTGGCCCATCAAGAGAAGGAGACTCGGCGGCTGCAGCGCCCTGGATCTGCTCTCCTCTTCCCCCTGCCTGGGCGGGACCACAAGTACGCAGTAGAGATCCAGGGCCAGCTCAATGGCTCAGCAGGCCCTGGGCACAGCGAGCTCACTCTGTTGTGGGATCGGACTGGTGTGCCAGGAGGCAGCGTGAGTACCCAGGACCCACCTCTGATCCTAGCGGCAGGCCCCAGCCTCAAATCCGCTGAGCTTTCTGACTCCAGGCAACAAACTTGGAACTCCCTAGTTTCTGACCTTGGATGCCTTAACTCTTGGCCTTTGAACTCTTGACCTCTCCTTGAACCCTGTGGCTCCTGACCTTTGCCCATAGACCCTGACCTGATCCCGTATGTTGACCCCATCTGCATCTTCTGATTCCTCACCCTTGACCCTGACCTCTGCCCTCCATGCTTTGACCTCTGATAATCTCTAGATTCCTCCAGATCTTGGACCTCTTTACCTATTTCCTAAATCCTGATTTCCTGTGTGCTTCAGTGTTCAACCTGGGCTCCAAACCCTACTTTCAGTTAGCGCCAGATTCTTATCCCTACCCCAGACCTTGATTGCTGCCCTTCCTGTGGCCCCTTCCCCAGGAGATCTCTTTCTTCTTCCTGGAGCCATACCGCTCATCAGCCTGCACCTCCTATTCCTCTTGCCTGGGCTGCTTGGCGGACCAGGGCTGTGGCTGGTGCCTAAACAGTGCGACCTGCCACCTGCGCCAGGGTGGGGCCCATTGCGAGGACGACGGGGCTGGTGGGTCCCTGCTGGTGCTGGTGCCTACCCTCTGCCCACTCTGCGAGGAGCATCGGGACTGCCACGCCTGCACCCAGGTGCCTGTGGGGCCACCAGGGGAGGTCACAAGGTAGAGGTAGCCAGAGCAGGCAACAGGCAGCCAAGGGAACCCCTGGTTCAGGACGTGGGGGAAACAGCAAGGGCTTTTGTCCTTGATCTGCAGAGCCTGTTGGGGAGGGTGAGATGGAGCTAGAGAGAGAGGCACCTGGGAGTCAGGACTCTCGCTGTTGCAGGGGCCAGAGAATGCAACTCCATACATTTCCAATAGTGGAGAGTTTCTCAGCGAAGGCATCAGAGCCCAGGAGTAGGCCTTCAGGCCTGCCAGCTCCATGTGATGTCAGGCAGTCCTTGACACCATGTCCTCTTGTTCCCTGGCAGGGTTTGCTTCCTTGGGAGTGGCAAGGGAGCCATTAAGGCTCCAGACTCTCAGTCCCTGCTCAGTCTCAAACACAGTGAGGCTTCCAGTTTCTCCCTACCCACCCTACCACCTTCCAGGAGCTCAACAGAAATCCCAGAATTACTTGTCAGTGGCTCTGGTTGGGCCTTGTGCAGGCTCCTGGGCCAATGACTAGAGTTGGGGGGAGGGAATGTGGCCCCTTGCCCACCTCTGGATCCTGAGGATTGAATCAGTCCCACCTGGACCACACAGAAGGGGCACTATTGCCCAAAGGAGAGAGTGGGTGCTGGGCAGGCAGACCCACGGGTGTCTGGCTGATGGGAGGGGTCCAGAGATGCAGGCAGCTGGGGAGAGAGATGGCCTTGCAGGGACAATCTGCGGCATGGGGCAGGGGTGGGATAGGCACTGGGAGCCCAAAGGAGAGGGCCGAGTGGGGTTCTGACTCCTCTGCCCAACTGCCCCCCAGGACCCCTTCTGTGAGTGGCATCAGAGCACCAGCCGCAAAGGGGATGCAGCCTGTAGCCGGCGGGGCCGGGGTCGGGGTGCCCTGAAGAGTCCAGAGGAGTGTCCCCCACTCTGCAGCCAGTGAGCCCGGCTAGGTCCAGGGAGTGGGTGGGTGGATGTGCCCGGGGACATGGCTGGCTATAGAGTGACCTGGATCCCTCTCCCCGGCTCCCCGACCCAGGCGCCTGACCTGTGAGGACTGCCTGGCTAACTCTAGCCAGTGTGCCTGGTGCCAGTCCACCCACACCTGCTTCCTGTTTGCTGCCTACCTGGCCCGGTACCCGCATGGGGGCTGTCGAGGCTGGGATGACAGGTATGGTCCCTGGGGCAGGGATAACAGAGAAAGGTCCCTGCCAGCAAGGGGCTGGGGCTCTGACACCCCACCCCTGCCATCCTGCAGCGTGCACTCGGAGCCACGGTGCCGGAGCTGTGATGGCTTCCTGACCTGCCATGAGTGTCTGCAGAGCCACGAATGTGGCTGGTGCGGCAATGAGGACAACCCCACACTGGGACGGTGAGCCGGGGTGGGCGGGGAGGAGGGCAGGGTGCCCAGCTGTGTCCTCCATGACTGGTCATTCTAATGGACTCTTTGCTTCTCTGCCCTCTTGCTCTAACCCTATCCATGGCCACCTTTCCTTTTACATACTGTTTTTCTGTTTATTTTACCCTCCCACTCTTTTTCTCCTTCTTTTCCGGGTCTCTGCAATTGGTTTTCTTTCTCTGTTTCTGTCTCTCCGCTTTCCCTTTCACTGAATCTCCATCTATGTCTGTCTTCTGTCTTCCAAAATTGTTTTTGTCTGTGACTTCTGGTTTCTGTCTCTCCAAATTTATATTTGCGTCCCTCTCTCTCCAATTGGCCTCTTCTCTCCCTGTCATTGTTTCCATGTATGGCTCCTGTTTCTGTGTTGTCCCCCACTTCTTCACTCTCCCACCCCACAGGTGCCTACAGGGGGACTTCTCGGGGCCCCTCAGTGGGGGTAACTGCTCCCTGTGGGTAGGGGAGGGCCTGGGGCTGCCTGTGGCCCTCCCTGCCCGCTGGGCATACGCCCGCTGTCCTGACGTGGATGAGTGTCGCCTGGGCCTGGCCCGGTGCCACCCGAGGGCGACCTGCCTCAACACACCCCTCAGCTACGAGTGTCACTGCCAGCGGGGCTACCAGGGTGATGGCATCACACACTGCAACCGCACGTGAGTCAGGCGGGGGTTGCCATGGAAATGTTGCCCCAGGCTGGGGCACATGGAGGTGGAAGGAGGAAGCTGTCATGGCACTGGGTCCTTTCCTGTGGAACCAGCATCTCCAGTTAGCCAGTGGTTTTACCTTGCAGAGACTAGGCCCTTGTTAGAGTGACAGGGTCCCCAGTGTAACCCTGGTTACTATGGAAACAGGGCACCCATAGTCTGTGGGCCATAGTTTCAGCGTTGCCATGGAGGTGGAGGAGGACTTAGTTGAAGAGGTTTTCACAGCGGTGCTATGTGGTTGCTATAGAGACAGGCGTAGTGATGCATGGAGTTACCTTGGAGACAGGGTCACCCACATAGCCTAAAACCATGGAAACAGACAGGGGCTTTGATGGTGTCACGGTGGGTGGAGGTGATGGGGTGCTTTAGGAGCTCTGGGCCTGCCTGGCGCTTTCCCCACCTCTGACACGGCCCCTTCAGGTGCTTGGAGGACTGTGGCCATGGTGTGTGCAGCGGCCCCCCGGACTTCACCTGCGTGTGTGACCTGGGCTGGACATCAGACTTGCCCCCGCCCACACCTGCCCCGGGTCCCCCAGCCCCCCGCTGCTCTCGGGACTGTGGCTGCAGCTTCCACAGCCACTGCCGCAAGCGGGGCCCTGGCTTCTGCGACGAGTGCCAGGGTGAGCGGCCCTCATCCCTGGGCCCAGCCTGGCCCCAAGAAGTCTCCTCCCTTCATGGGGCTCCAGCTTGCTCTTCTCAGAGGGAGCCTTGGTGTCTGCTCGTGCAGCTCTGGTTTCCCCCCGCCCCCCGCCCCACTCTGTTCCTGACTCACAGGTTTCAGTGCCACCCATTGCTCTGGCTGGGCCTCAGTTCCCCATCTTGGGACTTGCTATTTGCTCTGATCTGGGTGGGCCTTGGTTTCTCCCCTTTGAAGCAGCTGGGTGGGGTCAGAGTTCAGCTGAACCAGTAGGCCTGGGCCTATTCTCACCCTTGACTTGACTCTGTCCCACCTGCTGGGGCCTCCACAGACTGGACGTGGGGAGAGCACTGCGAACGGTGCCGGCCCGGCAGCTTTGGCAATGCCACAGGCACAAGGGGCTGCCGGCCCTGCCAGTGCAACGGGCATGGAGACCCACGCCGTGGCCACTGTGACAACCTCAGCGGGCTCTGCTTCTGCCAGGACCACACCGAGGGTGCCCACTGCCAGCTCTGCTCCCCAGGCTATTATGGGGATCCCCGGTGAGCCAGCGGGGCTGGATAGGGTGGGCTTGGGGACATATTGGGGAGGAGCAGGACTGGTCCGACGCTGGCTCACCTCTATCTCCCCAGGGCCGGTGGTTCCTGCTTCCGGGAGTGTGGGGGTCGAGCTCTCCTCACCAACGTGTCCTCAGTGGCACTGGGCTCTCGCCGGGTCGGGGGGCTGCTGCCTCCAGGTGGCGGGGCTACGAGAGCCGGGCCTGGCTTGTCCTACTGTGTGTGGGTTGTCTCGGCCACTGAGGAGCTACAGCCCTGTGCTCCCGGGACCCTCTGTCCCCCACTCACCCTCACCTTCTCCCCTGACAGCAGCACCCCCTGCACGGTAAGCACTGAGGAGACAAGGATTCAGGCCCACAAGCCAAAACCGTGTCCCCGACCCAGACCTGCATCCCCAGACCTGCATCACCAGACGCTGACCCCAGTGTTGCTTTTTTTTTTTTTAATCCTTCAAAACCCAAACTCTTCTTCAGATCCCCAGCACTTTGTTCCTAGGCCCACCGACAAACCCTCCCATTTCCCAAATAGCTTCCTATTTCCTCAGTTCCCTTCTCTCATTCTCCAGATCCTCAATCTCCCTGTCCCCAGACCAGGAATTGTAAATTATTACATCTTGTGTACCAACTGTGATTGATTGGTAGTGCCTGCCAGGACCTGCGTGTTGAGAAAGGGGCTCAATGCAAGAGTGCCTAATGGATTAACCATGTCTGCTTTGGACATGTTGAACCCCTCCTCCTCCCAGACCCCACGTGTCCTTGTTCTCATTCTCATTGTCTCCTAATCCTTGATTCTGCACCCCTCTAGCTGAGCTACGTCCTGGCCTTTGATGGATTCCCACGCTTCCTGGACACTGGTGTTGTCCAGTCAGACCGCAGCCTCATAGCTGCCTTCTGTGGCCAGCGGCGGGACAGGCCCCTCACTGTTCAGGCCCTATCTGGTACGGGGGCTAGGGGAAATGGGACCTCTTAGTCCTGGGCTATGTATCCGTTTCCCCTGATCTCACCACCTGAAGTGGGCTCAGGACCAGCTCTCCCACTGCTTGTGGGGTGACATAATCCTTCACCAATTGGACCTCAGCCTCCTCAGTTGAGTGGAAAATAGGATTGTGCTGGCTGGGCTACATCTACAGAGAGAAGGGCTGAATGAGCATGTCTCTGAGACACATGGAATGTGGCTGGTGTGAGGACCCCACATTACTCACTCTGTCGCCCAGGCTGGAGTGCAATGGCGTGATCTTGGCTCACTGCAACCTCTGCCTCCTGGGTTCCAGCGATTCTCCTGCCTCAGCCTCCTGAGTAGCTGGGATTACAGGCGCATGCCAACATGCCTGACTAATTTTTGTATTTTTAGTAGAGATGGGGTTTCACCATGCTGGACAGGCTGGTCTCAAACTCCTGACCTCAAGTGATTCGCCCACCTTGGCCTCCCAAAATGCTGGGATTACAGGCATAAGCCACTGTGCCTGGCATATATATATATACTTTTATTGAAGCATATTTTATGTATACTAACATATCAAATAATTCCTGTCCTGCCTACCTTTAAAGCACTAACTTTTCTAAAGAGATCTGGTCTTATGTAAGGGCAGTAGGAGTTGTGGAAGATTTAGAGCTTGATGGTGACAGGGCCCAATTCAGATTTCGAGGCTCACTGGGCCACCATGAGTGGGGAGTATAGGCAGCCAGGAGGATCAGTAGGGGATAGGTGCCGGTGTACAGGTGGGACAGGACTCGGGCTTGGACAGCGGCTCAGGAGGTAGCTAGCAGTTGGTGAGAGATTTAGGCTTTAAGATCAATCTTGATGGGTTGACCGAGGGACGGGGTACAGAATGGTTCATCCTGGTGGTGATTATGAATGATATGGTGCCTTCCTTCCCTGCCCAGTCACACTGGGTCTTCTCAGCACCTGGGGGTGGATGGGGTGGGATGTGGCCTTGCTGCCAGCCTCTGGCCTCTCTCCCTGCAGGGCTGCTCGTGCTGCACTGGGAAGCCAATGGCTCCTCGTCCTGGGGTTTCAACGCTTCGGTGGGCTCTGCCCGCTGTGGGTCAGGTGGCCCCGGAAGCTGCCCCGTACCCCAGGAGTGTGTACCCCAGGATGGGGCTGCAGGTGCGGGGCTCTGCCGATGTCCCCAGGGCTGGGCTGGCCCACACTGCCGCATGGCTCTGTGTCCTGAAAACTGCAATGCCTACACTGGGGCAGGAACTTGTAACCAGGTACAGGTGGGACAGGGCAAGCCTGCTGGGACAGGGCTGGTGATCATGGTTCCCCTGAGTCCCTTGTTGTCCCTAGAGCCTGGGTGTGTGCATCTGTGCTGAGGGCTTCGGGGGCCCCGACTGCGCCACCAAGCTGGATGGCGGGCAGCTGGTCTGGGAGACCCTCATGGACAGCCGCCTCTCAGCCGTGAGTTGTGTGCACCCGCTGTCTAGGGATGGTCACTCCCGGGTCGTTCTCCCACCTCCACTCCTGGGACTACCCTTACACCCTACACCCAGGCCTGGCTCTGTCCTGACCCTAGCCTGATCCCTGATGTCCCCACCCACCCCCAGGACACTGCCAGCCGCTTCCTGCATCGCCTGGGCCACACCATGGTGGAGGGACCCGATGCTACCTTGTGGATGTTTGGGGGCTTGGGCCTGCCCCAGGGGCTGCTGGGAAACCTGTACAGGTGAGGACTGCCCTGGACAGATGGGATATGTGAATGAGAGAAGGTCACCTTAGGATGCTAAGAGTCACCTCAGAGGAGTGCAGGAATGCCTCTAAGGTGAAGGACAGCCCGAAGGATGCTGAGACACTTGTCACAGGAGGCTTACCCGGGGACACCTGGGGACCAGCGTACTTATTTGGGTGGTGCTACCCCAGGGGATGGTGAGAGGACTGTCTAGGAAGGCCACCCCAAGGGATGCGGGGACATCTGTCAGGCAGGGTCACCTTGAGGGATGCTGGGATGACTGTAATGAGGTTGCTTTTTTGCACCCTGGCCCCAGGTACTCAGTGAGTGAGCGGCGGTGGACACAGATGCTGGCAGGAGCCGAGGATGGGGGCCCAGGCCCATCGCCCCGCTCCTTCCATGCAGCCGCCTATGTGCCTGCAGGCCGTGGTGCCATGTACCTGCTGGGGGGACTCACTGCTGGGGGCGTCACCCGTGATTTCTGGGTCCTCAACCTCACTACCCTGCAGTGGAGGCAGGAGAAGGTGAGCATCTCTCTCCAGCCCCAACGTTGGGCCCTGACAGAGACAGCCATGGCAGCTCCTGCCAGCTTTACCCCAAAAAGAAACAGAAGCCCTGAATTTCCTCGGCCATCCTGGGTCACATTGTTGTCCTGAACCAGTCCCAGGCTGGGACACAGCTTCACCCAGTGGCAGAGAGAGGCCAGGGGAGCAAGGGCTTCCCAAAGCCACACCAGGCTTGAGCAGGTGGAAATGCCAAGGGGCCCACCGAGCACCTGCCAGGACCAGGCTGGCTGGAGGGCCTGGGGTCTGACTGGCCCTGAGGGGGTCACTCCCTCCTTAGCACTTCAGGGAAGACTGGGGGGTGCTGAGGCTCACTTCTACCCACAAGGCGACCCCTGATCTCTAGCCCCGTTGGTGACCTTGGCCTTCCATCCCTCAGGCCCCCCAGACTGTGGAGCTGCCAGCCGTTGCTGGTCATACCCTTACTGCCCGCCGAGGCCTGTCTCTGCTCCTGGTGGGTGGTTACTCCCCAGAAAATGGCTTCAACCAGCAGCTCCTCGAGTACCAGCTGGCGAGCGGCACCTGGGTGTCAGGAGCCCAGAGCGGGACACCCCCGACAGGTGGGGCTGGGGACCAGGAGGGCATAACCCCTGTGGACCTCCCAGCCATCCAGGCTTCCTGTGGGCTCTCCGTCCACTCCTGTGCTCTGTGGTCACCTGTCTCCCTCTTTCCCACCCCCACCCAGATTCTCAGGGCACTCTCTTGAATGTTCAAGTTCTCTATCTGTCCCTCCCAGACTGTATAATAAACTGCCCACTCCTGGCCACATGTGGCCACCGTCCCCCGCCGCCAGGCTCTGAGCTCCCTGTTCCTCAGAGGTTCTCCTTCCTCAATTTCTCCTCCTTTCTTTCATCACTGTCCCCCTGTCAGACATTCTGGACACCCTGTCTCCCTCCCGAGAACCTGGCAGAGCTTCCTGCCAGTTGAGGACTCCCTTCCCTTTCCCAGAGTCTCCAATGATTGTCCATTCAAACCCAAGTGAGAGGGATGGGTGGAGAGGGGCCCCCAGGGCTCCAGCCTCAGCCGAGGAACGGAGTGGTCACTGAACAGGTGGGCTGGGAGGTTGGCAGAGTCAGTGCTGTTGTCAGCCCCTCTGCCAGCCTATCACCGTGCCCCTCCCCAGGTCTCTATGGTCACTCTGCTGTCTACCACGAGGCCACCGACTCCCTCTATGTGTTTGGAGGCTTCCGTTTCCATGTGGAGCTGGCGGCCCCATCCCCCGAGCTCTACTCCCTGCACTGTCCTGACCACACCTGGAGCCTGCTGGCCCCTTCTCAGGGGGCAAAGGTCAGGAAAAGAAGTCCAGAACCATGGATGTAGGGGACAGGAGGGAGGGCCCCTCTTTCCCAATGCTCCAGGGACTGGCTCCATCCCAGATTCCTGCTTCCCCTTCTTTCTGTGTCTCCTAATTAAGCTGACACCCCTACATCTCCCCTGCTTCCATCCCTGATTTGGGAGAGAACCCGAGGCCAGGAGGTCAGAGGCATGAGCTCTGCCCAGCTCTGCCCTGACTCTTGGTGTGCCCCTGGCAGGCCCCTTCCCATTCCTGGGTTTTTCCACTCATACAAAGCAGGACCGAAGCTCGCCACTCTTTCTGCCTTTAAGGCCAAGGAGAACGTGTGTGGGAGGGCAGGGACCCCTGTCTGCACTGGTTAGAGACGCTGGTGGTTTCAGTCCACATGTTTCAAGCCCGTCTTGGGGGGCTGTGGGGGGCTAGAAGCAAGAGACTCAAGCCTCACCCCCAGGACACCCTCACTGTCACTAGCGAGATTGTGTGAGGAATGTGGGTGGCTCATTTCAAGGGGTCTGGCTCAAATTCCTGGGGAGCAGCCTGGGTCATGGGGCTTCTGGGAACTCAGGAGGGAGATGGCTTTGTGGGCTGCTCTTGGGGGTATAGGAGGTTTCCTGGAGGAAGGAGGTGAGATTTGAGGAGGATTAGGATTGGCTGGGCTGGTGGGGACAGGTAGGGAAGAGCAGGGGTGGCAGGAGGGCTGGGAGGGAGCAGAGGTCAGTTCTGACAGGCTGTCTTGTCCCCTGTCTCCCCAACAGCCCCGCCCCCGGCTTTTCCACGCCTCCGCCCTGTTAGGGGACACCATGGTGGTTCTTGGGGGACGCTCGGACCCCGATGAGTTCAGCAGTGACGTTCTGCTCTACCAGGTCAACTGCAATGCCTGGATTTTGCCTGACCTCACCCGTAAGTCCCCACTGTGGCTTCCAGGAGGCCGAGGGACATCCAGGAGGAGCCCCATCCCCATCCTGGGACTCCCACTCCTCAGGTGTCACTGGGCCCCTGCAGACCCACTGGCAGAACTCCCACCCCTCTGTATTGTCTAAACATCAGGGGTTTCCCTCCTTTTTTTTCTTGGAGAAGTTTATTTTTTATTCTGACTATAAAAGTAACAATGTTCACTGTATATAATTTGTAAAATAGGAAGAAAAAAACAACCATAATCCCCCTCGCTAGAGACAACCCTGTTAGATATGGGGGTGCTTCCTGCCTGTCTTTGCTGATCATAGGTTAGAAGTGTGCCTGTCACTTGCCTTTTTATTTCAATGTGAGTGACAGTTGTGAGTGTATTTCTGGGTCTGACTTCTTTTCTTTCTGCTTCTTTCTCTGATCCTTTGTCTTTTTTTCTCTTTTTATTTGCTTAGAGACAGGATCTTACTTTATTGCCCAGGGTAGAGTGCAGTGGGGCTATCTTGGCTCACTGTAGCCTCTGCCTCCCAGGCTCAAGTAAGCAATCCTTCCTCCTCAGCCTCCCAAGTAGTGGGGACAATAGGCATGCCATCACACCTGGATAATTTTTTGTTTTTTTTTAAGAGACAGGATTTTGCTATGTTGCCCAGGCTGGTCTTGAATTCTTGGACTCAAGCAATCCACCTGCCTCAGCCTCCCAAAGTGCTGGGATTTCGTTCCCTTTTTCTCTTAATCTGTCTTTTCCACTACTTCATGTCTCTCTGTTTTTTTTTTTTGAGGATTTAAAAAATTGAGGTGAAAGTCACATAACAAAATGCAGTGACATTTAGTGCCTTCAGAAAGTCGTGCAGCTGCCACATCTCTGGTTCCAAAACATTCGTCTCTCTTCTTATTTCCCTGTGTTCTGTTCTGTTTTTATCTGTTTGCCTTTGTCTCTCTCCCTCTCTCTCTTTTTTTTTTTTTTTTTTTTTTTTGCTTGCTGTCTATTCTCGTGTCTCCTCTCTATCTTTTTCTGCTCTTTTTTTTTTTCATTTTCATTTTTTTGAGACATAGTCTTGTTCTGTTGCCCAGGGTGGAGTGCAGTGCTGTTATCTCAGCTTATTGGAACCTCAACCTCCTGGACTCAAGTGATCCTCCTACCTTAGCCTCCCAAGTAGCTGGGGCCACAGATAGCACCACCCTGCCTGGCTAATTTTTTATTGTTTATAGAGACAGGGTCTTTTTTTTTGAGTTGGAGTCTCTGTCGCCCAGGCTGGAGTGCAATGGTGCAATCTCGGCTCACTGCAACCTCCGCCTCCCGGGTTTAAGCGATTCTCCTGCCTCAGCCTCCTGAATAGCTGAGACTACAAGCATGCGCTACCACGCCCAGCTAATTTTTTGTATTTTTTAGCAGAGATGGGATTTCACCATATTGGCCAGGTTGGTCTTGAACTCCTGACCTTGTGTCCGCCCGCCTCGGCCTCCCAAAGTGCTGGGATTACAGGTGTGAGCCACCGCGCCCGGCCAAGACAGGGTCTTTCTGTGTTGCCCAGGCTGGTCTTGAACTCCTGTGCTCAAGGAGTCCTCCCGCCTCAGCCTCCCAAAGTGTTGGGATCACAGGCGTGAGACACCACACCTGGCCTTGCTTCTGCTCTCCTTTGACCCTGTCTTTCTCCTCTCTCCCTGCATCCCTCTCTGACTGACATCATGGCGTGGGTCTCTTCCCGGAGTCTCCTGCTCTCTATCTGTCTGAATTCCCGATCTTTCCTCAGGCCCAGCCTCTGTGGGGCCCCCAATGGAGGAGTCTGTGGCCCATGCTGTGGCGGCAGTTGGGAGCCGCCTGTACATCTCTGGGGGTTTTGGAGGAGTGGCCCTGGGCCGCCTGCTGGCGCTGACCCTGCCTTCTGACCCCTGCCGCCTGCTGTCCTCACCCGAAGCTTGTAACCAGTCCGGGGCCTGCACCTGGTGCCACGGGGCCTGCTTGTCTGGGGATCAGGCACACAGGTAACCATGGCGACCATGGCAGGCAGTGGGGAGTGGAGCCCTCCAAAGAGGGTCCCGTGCTAGGCCACGCCAGGAGGGAGGCCACAGGAGTGGACTGTGTGGTTCAGGAAAGGGGGTGAATAACCGCAGGCAGGGTGGCCAGGGAAGATCTGAGTGGGGAGCGCTGCCCGGGACTGGGGTTTCATGTGAGAATGCTTGCTGGTAGAGCTGGGTCTGAACTAGGCCCTGAAAGAATGGTAGAGTTTAGAGCATCAGTGATTCAGAAGTGAGACTGAGACTGGAAGCTGGAAGGGGTCAGCTCAGAAAGGGCTTACCGTGCCTGGCAGAGGCACTGGCTCCGTCCAGCTCCGCAGAGCTGGGTTCTGGGAATGCAGACATCCCTGGATGCTGAAGGTGCTTTCCTAGGCTTAGCAGACTCGCCTGGCTGCCCCGTCACCCTCACTGACTTGAGGCTACTAGTGAGCCTTATTTGTCCGATGGGTGTGTTGTCAGTTAACCACAGGAATGTTAATGGTTTGATTACGGGGTGCTCCTCCCCCCAGACCCCACTGGAGGTGTGTGTAACAGTGGGCACACCCACTGCTTTTCTAAAATCCAGGATAGTCTGAAACATATGTACCTCTTGGGATTTGGGGTAAGGGATATGGACCCCCACTGTGTGGGATAGTTAGCCACGGAAGGCCTGAGCTGGAGAGGGCAGGGACAGTCCTGGGTAGTGAGATCCCTGGAGCTGTTGTGAGGGGCAGAGTGGTGAGAAGCTGCAGGTGGGGACCAGGTTGAGTTGGGCAACGGGCTGCAGGGCTGGGGAGGAGGGGATGGTCAGAGAAATCCAGGAGGCAGAAGGCTTCGGTGGCTGCATGGGCTACAGGACCTGGGGTGTGGTCCAGTGTCTCTGGCCTGGGTGACAGGTAGATGTGGGACCATCTGTTACCAAGGGCGGGTGGGGAGAACCAGGCTCAGGAGGCCTGTGCTGTGTCCATGTTGGGACACAGGGTCGGGGGCCTTAGCTCCCCAACAGGACAGTGTCTGGGAGGCAGAAGGGTGGGGTCAGGATGGGTGTGAGTGAGCCAGTCCTCATGTCCTTTAGGCTGGGCTGCGGGGGCTCCCCCTGCTCTCCAATGCCTCGCTCCCCGGAGGAATGTCGACGTCTCCGGACCTGCAGTGAGTGCCTGGCCCGCCATCCTCGGACCCTGCAACCTGGAGATGGAGAAGTGAGTGGTAGGGGAGGTGGGGACTGGGAACAGCAGGTAGAGGGCAGGGTGGTCTGCGCTCTGGTCAGCTGTCCCACCCACCCCAGGGTCCGAGCCGTCCGCTGACTCAGGAGGGGTGCCGAGGGTCCCATCCAGCCCATTTCCCCCACCAGGCATCTGCCCCCCGCTGTAAGTGGTGTACCAACTGCCCCGAGGGGGCCTGTATTGGGCGCAGTGGGTCCTGCACCTCTGAGAACGACTGTCGGATCAACCAGCGAGAGGTCTTCTGGGCAGGGAACTGCTCTGAGGCCGCGTGCGGGGCTGCCGACTGTGAGCAGTGCACGCGTGAGGGCAAGTGCATGTGGACACGGCAGTTCAAGAGGACAGGTGAGCAGCGGCCCGCTTCCTGACAGGGGTCTTGGGACCTGAACTCCTGGGTCTCAGGGAGGAAGGGGAGCCTGGACTTCTGGGTCTGAGGGAGGAGGGGCGGGG
>PVKV010028013.1:0-25595 GCA_004027835.1 Alouatta palliata | reverse complement strand
CTCCAGCATCTGTTGTCTCCAGATTTTTTAATGATCGCCATTCTAACTGGCATGAGATGGTATCTCAATGTAGTTTTGATTTGCATTTCTCTAATAACCAGTGATGATGAGCATTTTTTCATATGTTTGTTGGCTTCATGTATGTCTTCTTTTGTAAAGTATCTGTTCATATCCTTCTCCCACTTTTGAATTGGCTTGTTTGTTTTTTCTTGTAAATCTGTTTTAGTTCTTTGTAGATTCTGGATATCAGCCCTTTGTCAGATGGGTAGACTGCAAAAATGTTTTCCCATTCTGTTGGTTGCCAGTTCACTCTAATGACTGTTTCTTTTGCTGTGCAGAAGCTATGGAGTTTGATTAGGTCCCATTTGTTTATTTTGGCTTTTGTGGCCAATGCTTTTGGTGTTTTGGTCATGAAGTCCTTGCCTATGCCTATGTCCTGAGTGGTTTTGCCTAGATTTTCTTTTAAGGTTTTTATGGTGTTAGGTCTTATGTTTAAGTCTTTAATCCATCTGGAGTTAATTTTAGTGTAAGGTGTTGGGAAGGGGTCCAGTTTCTGCTTTCTGCACATGGCTAGCCAGTTTTCCCAATACCATTTATTAAACAGGGACTCCTTTCCACATTGCTTGTTTTTGTCGGGTTTGTCAAAGGTTGGACGGTTGTAGATGTGTCGTGTTGCCTCGCAGACCAATGTTCTGTTCCATTGGTGTATATCTCTGCTTTGGTACAGTACCATGCTGTTTTGATCACTGTAGCCTTGTAGTATAGTTTGAAGTCCGGTAGTGTGATGCCTCCTGCTTTGTTCCTTTTGCTTAGAATTGACTTGGCTATGCAGACTCTCTTTTGGTTCCATATGAAGTTTAAGGTGGTTTTTTGCAGTTCTGCGAAGAAGGTCATTGGTAGCTTGATGGGGATAGCATTGAATCTGTAAATTACTTTGGGCAGTATGGCCATTTTCACAATATTGATTCTTCTTAACCATGAACATGAAATGTTTCTCCATCTGTTTGTGTCCTCTCTTATTTTGTTGAGCAGTGGTTTGTAGTTCTCCTTGAAGAGGTCCTTTATGTTCCTTGTTAGTTGTATTCCTAGGTATTTTATTATCTTTGTAGCAATTGTGAATGGCAGTTCATTCTTGATTTGGCTCTCTTTAAGTCTGTTATTGGTGTATAGGAATGCCTGTAATTTCTGCACATTGATTTTGTATCCTGAGACTTTGCTGAAGTTGCTTATCAGTTTCAGGAGATTTTGGGCTGAGATGATGGCGTCTTCTAGGTATACAATCATGTCGTTTGCAAATAGAGACAATTTGACTTCCTCCATTCCTAAATGAATACCCTTTATTTCTTTTTCTTGCCTGATTACTCTGGCTGGAACTTCCAGTACTATATTGAATAGGAGTGGTGAGAGAGGACATCCTTGTCTAGTGCCAGATTTCAAAGGGAATGCTTCTAGTTTTTGCCCATTCAGTATGATATTAGCTGTTAGTTTGTCATAAATAGCTTTTATCGTTTTGAGATACGTTCCATCAATACCTAGTTTATTGAGGGTTTTTAGCATAAAGGGCTCCTGAATTTTGTCAAAGGCTTTCTCTGCATCTATTGAGATAATCATGTGGTTTTTGTCTTTGGTTCTGTTTATGTGGTGAATTATGTTTATAGATTTGCATATGTTGAACCAGCCTTGCATCCCCGGGACGAAGCCTACTTGATCATGGTGGATAAGCTTTTTGATGTGCTATTGCAGTCGGTTTGCCAGTATTTTATTGAAGATTTTTGCATCTATGTTCATCATAGATATTGGCCTGATGTTTTCTTTTCTTGCTTATTCTCTGCCAGGTTTTGGTATCAGGATGATGTTGGTCTCATAAAATGATTTGGGAAGGATTCCCTCTTTTTGGATTGTTTGGAATAGTTTCAGAAGGAATGGTACCAGCTCCTCTTTGTATGTCTGGTAGAGTTCGGCTGCGAACCCATCTGGACCTGGGCTTTTCTTGGGTGGTAGGATCTTAATTGCTGCCTCAACTTCAGACCTTGTTATTGGTCTATTCAGGGTTTCCACTTCTTCCTGGTTTAGGCTTGGGAGGATGCAAGAGTCCAGGAATTTATCCATTTCTTCCAGGTTTACTAGTTGATGTGCATAGAGTTGTTTGTAATAATCTCTGATGATGGTTTGAATTTCTGTGGAATCTGTGGTGATATCCCCTTTATCTTTTTTTATTGCATTGATTTGATTATTCTCTCTTTTCTTTTTTATTAATCTGGCTAGTGGTCTGTCTATTTTGTTGACCTTTTCAAAAAACCAGCTCCTGGATTTATTGATTTTTTGAAGGGTATTTTGTTTCTCCATCTCCTTCAGTTCTGCTCTGATCTTAGTTATTTCTTGTCTTCTGCTAGGTTTTGAGTCTTTTTGATCTTGCTCCTCTAGCTCTTTCAATATTGATGATAGGGTGTCAATTTTAGATCTCTCCTTGCTTCTCATGTGGGCATTTATTGCTATATATTTTCCTCTAGAGACTGCTTTAAATGTGTCCCAGAGATTCTGGTATGTTGTGTCTTCGTTCTCGTTGGTTTCAAAGAATATCTTTATTTCTGCCTTCATTTCATGGTTTATCCAGTCAACATTCAAGAGCCAGTTGTTCAGTTTCCATGAAGCTGTGCGGTTCTGAGCTAGTTTCTGAATTCTGAGTTCTAACTTGATTGCACTGTGGTCTGAGTGACTGTTATGATTTGTGTTGTTTTGCATTTGCTGAGTAGTGATTTACTTCCAATTATGTGGTCAATTTTAGAGTAGGTGTGGTGTGGTGCTGAGAAGAATGTATATTCTGTGGATTTAGGGTGGAGAGTTCTGTAAATGTCTAGTAGGTTTGCTTGATCCAGGTCTGAGTTCAAGTCCTGGATATCCTTGTTAATTTTCTTTCCTGTTGATCTGTCTAATACTGACAATGGGGTGTTCAAGTCTCCCAGTATTAGTGTGTGGGAGTCTAAGTCTCTTTGTAAGTCATTAAGAACTTGCCTTATGTATCTGGGTGCTCCTGTATCGAGTGCGTATATATTTAGGATCGTTAGCTGTTCTTGTTGCATTGATCTTTTTACCATTATGTAATGTCCTTGTTTGTCTCTTTTGATCTTTGTTGGTTTAAAGTCTATTTTATCAGAGATGAGATTTGCAACTCCTGCTTTTTTTTGCTCTCCATTTGCTTGGTAAATCTTCCTCCATCCCTTTATTTTGAGCCTTTGTGTGTCTTTTCATGTGAGATGGGTTTCCTGGATACAGCACACCGACGGGTTTTGGCTTTTTATCCAGTTTGCCAGTCTATGTCTTTTGATTGGGGCATTTAGCCCATTTACATTTAGGGTTAATATAGTTTTGTGTGAATTTGATCCTGCCATTTTGATGCTAGCTGGCTGTTTCGCCAGTTACTGCATGCAGTCTCTTCATTGTGTTGATGCTCTTTACTATTTGGTATGTTTTTAGAGTGGCTGGTACTGGTTGTTCCTTTCTATGTTTAGTGCCTCTTTCAGGAGCTCTTGTAAAGCAGGCCTGGTGGTGATGAAATCTCTGAGTACTTGCTTGTTCGCAAAGGATTTTATTTTTCCTTCACTTATGAAGCTTAGTTTGGCTGGATATGAAATTCTGGGTTGAAAGTTCTTTTCTTGAAGGGTGTTGAATAGTGGCCCCCCACTCTCTTCTGGCTTGTAGGGTTTCTGCTGAGAGATCTGCTGTGAGTCTGATGGGCTTCCCTTTGTGGGTAACCTGACCTTTCTCTCTGGCTGCCCTTAGCATTTTCTCCTTCATTTCAACCCTGGTGAATCTGAAGATTATGTGCCTTGGGGTTGCTCTTCTTGAGGAATATCTTTGTGGTGTTCTCTGTATTTTCTGGACTTGAATATTGGGCTGCCTGGCAGGTTGTGGAAGTTCTCCTCGATAATATCCTGAAGGGTATTTTCCAGCTTGGATTCATTCTCTCCGTCACATTCAGGTACACCTACCAAACGTAGATTAGGTCTTTTCACACAGTCCCATATTTCTTGACGACTTTGTTCATTCCTTTTTACCCTTTTTTTCTCTACTCTTGCCTTCTCATTTTATTTCATTGAGTTGATCTTCGACCTGTGATATCCTTTATTCTGCTTGGTGGATTCGGCTGTTGAAACTTGTGTATGCTTCATGAAGTTCTCGTGTTGTGTTTTTCAGCTCCATCAATTCACTTATATTCCTCTCTAAGTTGGTTATTCTCGTTAGCATTTCATCAAATCTTTTTTCAAGTTCTTAGTTTCTTTGCATTGGGTTAGAACATGTTATTTTAGCTCACAGAAGTTTCTTATTACCCACCTTCTGAAGCCTGATTCTGTCATTTCATCACACTCATTGTCCATCCAGCCTTATTCCCTTGCTGGTGAGGAGTTGTCATCCCTTGGAGTAGGAGAGGCGTTCTGGTTTCGGGTGTTTTCCTCCTTTTTGCACTGGTTTCTTCCCATCTTTGTGGATTTATCTGTGTGGTCTTTGTGGTTGGTGATTTTCAGATGGGTTCTCTGAGTGGACATCCAGTTTGTTGATGATGAAGTTATTCTTTCTGTTTCTTAGTTTTCCTTCTAACAGTCTGGCCCCTCTGCTGTAGGACTGCTGAGGTCCACTCTCGGCCCTGCTTGCCTGGGGATCACCTGCAGCGGCTGTAGAACAGTAAGGGTTGCTGCCAGATTCTTTTGCTATCCTTGCCCCAGAAGGATACCCTCCAGATGTCAGTTTGAGCTCCCCTTTATGAGGTGACTCATTGGTTATATGGGGGTCAGGGAGCTGCTTGAGGAGACAGTCTGTTCTTTATAGGAGCTCAAGTGCTGAGCTGTGAGCTTCGTTGTTCATTCAGAGTTGCTGGGCAGGTACGTTTAAGTCTGTTGCAGCAGAACTCATAAACCCCTTTTTTTCCCCAGCTGCTCTGTCCCAGGGAGTTAGGGCTTTATTTATGAGTTTCCCTAGTGCTGCTGCCTTTTTCCTCAGGGCTGCCTTGCCCAACGAGGAGGCAGCCTAGTCACTGTCTGCCTGCAGAGGCTTTGCAGAGCTGCTGTGGGCTCCACACAGCTGCCATGTGAACTTTCCTGCAGTCCTGTTTATACCGGCGTAGTCAGAACTGCCTCGGCCATGGCGGGCTGCCTCTGCCATGGTAAACTACCTCCGTAGTGGTGGATTGCTTCGGTGTGAAGAGAGGTTTAACATTGCTAGTACTATACGTCAGTGGCCCTCGTTGTGTTGAGGTAAATATGTGTAGTTAGTATAGGGGTAATGGCGGACGCCCCTCCCCCACAGAGCTGGACTGTCCAGGGTTCAGCTGTGCTTGCTGTGAAACTCTCAATCCAGAGTGTTTCTGATTGCTGTTTTTTTGTTGGGGTGGGACCAGCCCAGCCTGATCACCTGGCTCCCTGCCTCAGAGCTTTTTCATATTTTTTTAGTTGAATGGTCGACTGTCTCCCAGGTGTTCCAGTCGCCTGTTGAAAAGGCACCGGGGTCTGTGTGATTTCCTGTGCGGTGACCCACTGCGCCGGCTGAAACAGTGGGCTCTGAGGTTCGTGGTGCTTTTTTTGCCCAGGAAATCTCCTGGCCTGGCTGCGTGTTTCAATCCCCTTTTTAAATCAGATGAATGGGCGACTCTGCCTTCCCAGAGCTCTAGTTGCCAGCTAAAACAGCACCCGGACCCATGTATATTTTATGGGGAACCACCGTTCTGGGGTGCTGGCCAAAACGGTGACGCCACCATGCTGGCAAAAACAGCTGTGCCGGCCAAACCAGCCTCACTGGCGACCCGTGGGGCTCCTCCGCCTGGGAATCTCCTGGTCTGTGGGCAATAAAAATCAGTCTGGGAATGCGGCATCCACTCACTCTCTGCGCTTTCACTGGGAGCTGCAATCCTGAGCTGCTCCTAATCGGCCATCTTGGATCGAACTCCTTGAGTGCTTTTCTTAATCCTGAGTTCTAATTTGATTGCCCTGTGGTCTGAGAGACTGTTAAGATTTCCATTCTTTCGCATTTGCTGAGGAGTGATTTACTTCCAATTATGTGGTCAATTTTAGAGTAAATGTAATGTGGTGCTGAGAAGAATGTGTATTCTGTGGATTTGGGGTGGAGTATTCTGTAAACGTCTATTAAGTCTGCTTGGTCCAGACCTGAGTTCTTTTTGCTTAGAATTGTGTTGGCTATGCAGGCTCTTATTTGGTTCCATATGAAATTTAAGGTGTTTTTATCCAATTCTGTGAAGAACGTCACTGGTAGCTTGATAGGGATAGTGTAGAATCTATAAATTACTTTGTGCAGTATGACTGTTTATATGATTTTCTTTCTAACCATGAGCATGGAATGTTTTTCATTCTGTTTGTGTCCTCTCTTACTTCCTTGAGCAGTGGATTGTAGTTTTCCTTGAAGAGGTCCTTCGCATCCCTTGTCAGTTGTATTCCTAGGTATTTTATTCTCTTTATAGCAATTGTGAATGGGAATTTGCTCATGATTTGGCTCTCTGTTCATCTGTTATTGGTGTATAGGAATGCTTGTGATTTTTGCACATTGATTTTGTATCCTCAGACATTGCTAAGGTTGCTTATCAGCTGAAGGAGGTTTTGGGCTGAGATGATAGGGTCTTCTAAATACACAATCATGTCATCTGCAAATAGATGAGATTTGACTTCCTTTTTTTCTAACTGGATACCCTTTATTTCTTTTTCTTGCCTCATTGCTTTGGCCAGAATTTCCAACACTATGTTTAATAGGAGTGGTGAGAGAGAGCATCCTTGTCTTGTGCCAGTTTTCAAAGGGAATCCTTCCAGTTTTTCCCCATTCAGTATGATATTGGCTGTGGGTTTGTCATAAATAGCTCTTATTATTTTGAGCTAAATTTTATTAGTACCTAGTTTATTGAGAGTTTTTAGCAGAAAGGGCTGTTGAATTTTGTTGAAGGCCTTCTCTGCATCTATAGAGATAATCATGTGGTTTTTGTCTTTAGTTCTGTTTATGCGATGGGTTACGTTTATTGATTTGCATATGTTGAACTAGCCTTAAATCCCAGGGATGAAGCCAACTTGATTGTGATGGATAAGCTTTTTGATGCTCTGTTGGATTCGGTTTGCCAATATTTTATTGATGATTTTCACATTAATGTTCATCATGGATATTGGCTTGACATTTTCTTTTTTGGTTGTGTCTCTGCCAGGTTTTGGTATCAGGATAATGTTGATCTCATAAAATAAGTTAGGGAGGATTCCCTCTTTTGTATTGTTTGGAATAGTTTCAGAAGGAATAGTACCAGTGTACCAGCTCCTCTTTGTACCTCTGGTAGAATTTGGCTGTGAATCTGTCTGGTCCTGGACTTTTTTTGGTTGGTAGGCTATTAATTGCTGCCTCAATTTCAGACCTTGTTATTGGTCTATTCAGGGATTTGATTTCTTCCTGGTTTAGTCTTGGGAGGGTTTAAGTGTCCTGGAATTTATCCATTTTTTCTAGATTTTCTGGTATATTTACATAGAGTTATTTGTAGTATTCTCTGATGGTAATTTGTATACCCGTGGGATCGGTGGTGATATCCCCTTCATTATTTTATACTGCACCTATTTGATTCTTCTCTCTTTTCTTCTTTATTAGTCTGGCTAGCTGTCTATCTATTTTGTTGATCTCTTCAAAAAACCAGCTCCTGGATTCATTTGTTTTTTGAAGGATTTTGTGTGTGTGTGTGTGTGTGTGTGTGTGTGTGTGTGTGTGTATCTCTTTCAATTCTGCTGTGATCTTAGTTATTTCTTGTGTTCTGCTAGCTTTTGTATTTGATCTTGTGTGTCTACTTTTTTAAATTCTGACATTAGGATACCAATTTTAGTTCTTTCCTCATTTCTGTTGTGGGCATTTAGTGCTATAAATTTCCCTGTAAACACTGCTTTAAATGTGTCCCAGAAATTCTCGTACATGGTATCTTTGTTGTCATTGGTTTCAAAGAACATTTTTATTTCTCCCTTCATTATTTTTCCAGTAGTCATTCAGGAGTAGGTTGTTCAGTTTCCATGTAGTTCTGTGGTTTTGAGTGAGGTTCTTAATCCTGGATCTTGACTCTATCCAATTTGCCAGTGTGTGGCTTTTGGTTGGGGCATTTAGATCATTTACATTTAAGGTTAATATTACTATATGTGAATTTGATCCTGCCAGTCTGATGCTAACTGGTTGTTTTGCTGGTTACTTGATGCAGTTTGTTCATAGTGTTGAGGGTCTTTACAATGTGGTATGTTTTGCAGTGGCTGGCAGTGGTTGTTCTTCTTCATGTTTGGAGCTTCCTTGAGGAGCTCTTTTAAGGCAGGCCTGGTGGTGACAAAATCTCTCAGCACTTGCTTCTCTGTAAAGGATTTTATTTCTTCTTTGATTATGAAGCTTGGTTTGGCTGGACATGAAATTCTGAGTTGAAAATTCTTTTCTTTAAGGATGTTGAATATTGGCCCCCATTCTCTTCTGGCTGGTAGGGTTTCTGCCGAAAGATCCACTGTGAGTTGGATTAGCCTTTGTGGGTAACCTGACTTTTCTCTCTGGCTGCCCTTAGCATTTTTTTCTTCATTTCAACCTTGGTGAATCTGACCATTATGTATCTTGGGGTTGCTCTTCTCAAGGAGTATCTTTGTGGTGGTCTCTGTATTTCCTGAATTGGAATGTTGGCCTGCCTTATTAGGTTGGGGAAGTTATCCTGGATAATATCCTGAAGAGTGTTTTTCAACTTGGTATCATTCTCCCCTTCCCTATCAGGTCTACCAACCAAACATAGATTTGGTTTTTTCATGTAATCCCATATTTCTTGGAGGCTTTTTTCATTTCTTTGCACTGCTTTTTCTCTAATCTTGCCTTCTTGTTTCACTGAGTTGATCTTTAATCTCTTGTAGGCTTTATTCTGCTTGATCGATTCAGCTATTGAATCTTGTGTATGCTTCATGAAGTTCTTGTGCTGTGTTTTTCAGCTCCATCAGGTCATTTATGTTCTTCTCTACGTTGGTTATTCTAGTTAGCATTTTATCTAACCTTTTTTCAAGGTTCTTAGTTTCCTTGCATTGGGTTAGAACATGCTCCTTTAGCTTAAAGAAGTTTGTTATTACCCACCATCTGATGCCTGCTTCTTTAAATTCATTAAATTTGTTCTCCATTCAGTTTTGTTTCCTTGCAGGTGACGAGTTGTGATCCCTTGGAGAAGAGGCTTTCTGGTTTTGGGGATTTTTAGCCTTTTTGCTCTGGTTTCTTCCCATCTTCATGGATTTATCTACCTTTGGTCTTTGAAGTTTGTGACCTTTGAGTGGGGTCTCTGAGTGAATGTCCTTTCTGTTGATGTTGAAATTCTTTCTCTTATTTTTCCTTCTAACATGCAGGCCCCTCTGCTGCAGGTCTGCTGCAGTTTGCTGGAGGTCCACTCCAGACCCTGCTTGCCTGGGAATCACCTACAGAACAGCAAAGATAAATGTCTCTTCCTTCCTCTGGTAGCTTCAACCCATAAGAGTCCCTGCCAGATGCCAGCCAGAGCTCTCCTGTATGAGGTGTCTGTCAGCCCCTGCTGGGAGCTGTCTCCCAGTGAGGATACATGGGGGTCAAGGAACCAGTTGAGGAGGTAGTCTGTCCCTTATCAGAGCTCAAATGCTGAGCTGGGAGATCTACTTCTCTCTTCAGAGCTGCCAGGCAGGGACGTTTAAGTCTGCTGAAGGTATACCCACAGCCACCCCTTTTCCCAGGTGCTCTGTCCCAGGAAGGTGGGGCTTTATTTATAAGTCCCTGATGGGCTACTGCCTTTATTCAGAGATGCCCTACCCAAGAAGGAGGGAGTCTGGTGACACAGTCTGCCTGCTGCCGTGGGCTCCGCCCAGTTGCTGTGTAAACTTCCTGGCAACTTTGTTTACACAGGTGAGGTTAAAACTGCCTACTGGAGCCTCAGTAATGTTGAATGCCCCTTCCCCTACCAAGCTCAAATGTCCATGTTGAACCAGACTGCTGTGCTGGCTGCAAGAATTTCAAGCCAGTGGATCTTAGCTTGCTGGTCTTCATGGGGGTGGGACCCACTGAGCTGGATCACTTAGCTTCCTTGCTTCAGCCCCCTTTTTCAGAGGATTGACTGGTTCTGTCTCACTGGGGTTCCAGGTGCCACTGGAATATTAAAAAAAAGAAAAAAAAAAGAAAAAATGCTGCAGTTAGCTCGATGTCTTCCCACATGACCACCCAGTTTTGTGATGGAAACCTGGGCTGCTGGTATTGTAGGCACCAGAGGGAATCTCCTGGTCTGTGGGTTGTGAAGAATGTGGGAGAAGTGCAGTATCTGGGCCAGAGTGCCAGGAAAAGTCCCTCATGGCTTCCTTTAGGTAGGAGAAGGAGTTTCTTGGCCCCTTATGCTTCCCAGTTAAGGTGATGCCCCACCCTGCTTTGGTTTGGCCTTCTTGGGCTACACCGTCTAACCAGTCCCAATGAGATGAACCACGTACCTCAGTTGGAAATGTGGACATCACCCTCCTTGTGTGTAACTCTCGCTGGGCGCTGCACACCAGAGCTGTTCCTATTTGACCATCTTGCCAGCAATCCTTTGTTTTTTTAAAAAAATGATCACCATTCTAAGTGGTGTGAGATGGTAGCCCATTGTGGTTTTGATTTGCATTTCTCTAATGACCAGTGATGATGAGCTTTTTTTCCATAGGTTTGTTGGCTGCATAAATGTCTTCTTTTGAGAATTGTCTGTTCATATCCTTTGCCCACTTTTTGATGGGGTTGTGTGTTGTTTTTTTCCTGGAAATTTGTTTAAGTTCTTTGTAGATATTAGCCCTTTGTCAGATGGATAGATTGCAAAAAATTTCTCCCATTCTGTAGGTTTCCTGTTCTCTCTTGATAGTTTCTTTTGCTATGCAGAAGCTGTTTCATTTAATTAGGTTCCATTTGTCAACTTTGGCTTTTGTTGTCATTGCTTTTGGTGTTTTAGTCATGAAGTGTTTGCCCATGCCTATGTTGTGAATGATATTGCCTAGGTTTTCTTCTAGAGTTTTTATGGTTTTAGGTCTTACATTTAAGTCCTTAATGCATCTTGAGTTAATTTTTGTGTAAGATGTAAGGAAAAATCCAGTTTCAGTTTTCTGCATATGGCTAACCAGTTTTCCCAACACCATTTATTAAATAGGCAATCCTTTCCCATTGCCTGTTTTTGTCAGGTTTGTCAGAAAGCAGATGGTTGTAGATGTGTGGTGTTACTTCTGAGGCCTCTGTTCTGTTCCATTAGTCTATGTATCTGTTTTGGTATCAGTACCATGCTATTTTGTTACCGTAGCCTTGTAGTATAGTTTGAAGTCAGGTAACTTAATGCCTCCAGCTTTGTTCTTTTTGCTTAGGATTGTCTTGGCCATGCAAGCTCTTATTGGGTTCCATATTAAATTTAAAGTAGTTTTTTCTAATTCTGTGAGGAAAGTCAATGGTAGCTTGATTGGGATAGCATTGACTCTATAGAATACTTTGGGCATTGTGGCCATATTCTCTGATTCTGATATTGATTTCCCTGATATTGAATCTTCCTAACTATGAGCATGGAATGCTTTTCTATTTGTTTGTGTCCTCTCTTATTTCCTTGAGCAGTAGTTTGTAGTTTTCCTTGAAGAGGTCCTTCACATCCCTTGTAAGTTGTATTTCTAGGTATGTTACTCTCTTTATAGCAAATGTGAATGGGAGTTCAGTCATAATTTGGTTCTCTGTTTGTCTATTATTGGTATATAGGAATGCTTGTCACTTTTGCACATTGATTTTGTATCCTGAGACGTTGCTGAAGTTGCTTATCAGCTTAAGGAGATTTTGGGCTGAGACAGTGGGGTTTTTTAAATATACAATCATGTCATCTACAAACAGAGATAATTTGGCTTCCTCTTTTCCTATTTGAATACACTTTCTTTCTTTCTCTTGCCTGATTGCTCTGGCCAGAACTTCCAATACTATGTTGAATAGGAGTCCTGAGAGAGGGCATCCTTATCTTTTGCCTGTTTTCAAAGGGAATCCTGCCAGTTTTCACCCATTCGGTATGATACTGACTGTGGGTTTGTCATGAATAACTCTTATTATTTTGAGATGTGTTTCATCAATACCTCGTTTATTGAGAATTTTTACCATGAGAATTTTTAGCAGGTGACATATCTTTTTTCATTTTAATTAGGATTCTAGTTTTCCATTTAGACTGTTTGGGAGGAAATATGGGCATGTCAGTGCAGTAGTAAGTCATTCCACCAAACTGATCTTGCTTTTTGGATATAATTGGCCTTAGCATCTTTGGTAAACTGTATTATTATTCTCTATTATTTACTCCTCTCTTCATTATAAAAGGACAGTATGACCCCACCCAATGCCTTGTGACTTAGAGTGCCTTCAAGAAAATGAAGTATGCTTCCCCATCCCATTGGAGGCCTTGGCTATGTGACTGCTTCATCCAATAGCACATGTTCAGATATAACATGAGCCACATAAAGCAGAAGCTTACAGACACATTAGTTTTTTTCTGAAAGTCCTGGTGCTCTTTACCTCTACCATGAGAAATGTAGGAAAAATATATATATATAATGGAGATGAAATGCAGACAGAAAATACAGTCATTTATTACTTAACCACAGGGATATGTTCTGAGAAATGCTTCATTAAGTGATTCTGTTGTTGTGGGAACATCATAGCGTATACTTACTTAAACCTAGATCGAACAACCTACCAAACCTAGTCTATATGGGATAGGCTGTCACTCCTGGGCTAGAAACCCGTACAGCATGTTACTATACTCAAAACCATAGACAACTGTAGCACAGTGGTAAATACCTGTGTGTCTAAACATCTAAATGTAGATAGTTTACAGTAAAAATATGATATAAAAGGTTAAAATGGTTCCCCTGTATAGGGCATTTACCATGAATGGAGCTTGCAGGACAGGAAGTTGCTCTGGGTGAGTCAGTGAGAGACTCGTGAGGGAATGTGAAGGCCTAGGACATCACTGTACACCAGTGTAGACTTTGTAATCACTCTACACTTAGGCTACACTAAATTTATTTTTAAAATGTTTTTCTTCAACCATAAATCGACCTTACTCTACTGCAATCTTTGTACTTTATAAACTTGTTTATTTTTAAAGTTTGATCTTTTTGTAATAACACAGCTGAAAACACAAACACATGTACAGCTGTACAAAAGGAGTTTCTTTATATCCTTATTCCATAAGCTATTTCTTTTTTTTTTTTTTTTTTTTTTTGGTAAAAACTAACACACAAGCACACATATGCATTAGCCTAGGCTTACACGGGTCAGGATCATCAATGTCACTGTCTTCTACCTCCATATCTTGTCCCAGTAGAAGGTCTTCAAGGGCGGTAACACACAAAGAGCTGTCATCTGTGATGAGAATGCCTTCCTCTGAAATACCTCCTGAAGGACCTGCCTCAGGTTGTTTTATGGTTAATACACATATGCAGAAGGAGTACACTCTTAAATCATGATTAAAAATATATATAGTAAAGACATAAACCAGTGCTAGAGCTGTGTATTATGATCAAGTACTATGTATTATATAATTGTTTGTGTTCTACTCATATAACTAGCAGGATGGCGGCTTTGTTTACACCAGCATCACCACAGACATGTGAGTAATACCTCAGGCCTTGACATTACTATGGCTACGATATTACTAGGTGATAGGAAGTTTTCAGCTTTATTATAATCTCATGGGACAGACCGTTGTCATATATGCAGTCCCGTGTTGAGGAAACAGAGGTAGTGCATGGCTGTATATTATACCAGCTGTTCCTTCTAGCTGCATCTCGGAATGTGAAGCCTTGTGGCAATCACTTGCTGTGGGTTTGCGACCTGGTGGGTGTGAGATCCGGATTTTCACCAGGAACTGGAGGAACAGGAGCTGCAGGAGGTGGAGAAGTGCCAGCCCCTCCCCAGCCTGAAGCCAGGCCTTGCACCCCCTTAACACTAGGCTCCTGGGGCTGCATCCATAGCAGTCCTTGTTTCCTATCTGTTGTCAGGGTGCAGGAGCAGATGTTCAGCTCTCTTAGTACAAGTCCTTTTGGTAATGACAGATTTTATCACGAGTTGAGAGAGTTTGACATGCTTAAGTGCATTTATTGTTCTAGGTGTTCGATTTTAGGGTTGTGGACAGAGCAGCTCTAAGCTGGCAGATATGACCTGGTTGCCTTACGAAGAGAAAAAGCCTGAGTGCTCGTGACTTAGCCCGAGGCTCTCCAGACTCCCATCTTGCTTGCACGTATGGCTTCTGCCATTGGTTCTCTTCCTTGGTGCCCTGAAATGACATAAAAAAGCAATCTGATATAAAAAATATTGGAGGTAAATGGAGGCGCCAGGTGCCCCGTCCATAAAGCAGATCTGGTATTTACATAAGGAATTTGCAGAGTTCTGCTCAGTTCCCAGCTTGGCTGAAGGCTTTGATGCAGCACTAATGTGGTCCAAAGGGTTTTAAAAGGCAGATTTGTACCAACATTGGAGCAGAAACTGAAGCCAGATCAAAAAGTCCTTAAGAGGTTGGACACAGTGGCTCATGCCTATAATCCCAGCACTTTGTGAAGTGGAGGAGGGAGGACTGCTTCAGACCAGGAGTTCCAGACAGCAATATAGTGGATCCCTGAGCACTACAGCAGGACAACCTTGTCTCTACAAACAGTTTTAAAAATTAGCTGGACTTGGTTGTGCACACATGTAGGGCCAGCTACTGAGGAGGCTGAGGCAGGAGGATCGCATCAGCCCAGGATGTTGAGGCTGCAGTGAGCTACGATCATGCCCCTACACTGCCATCTGTGCCAGGTAGTAAGATCCTGATTTTTTTTTTTTTTTTAAGTCCTTAAGACAGTTGGGCTGCCTTCTCACTCAGGCAGCTCCAGGGCTCTGGAGACATCTTGAAACTACTCTTTGCAGGACACTTTTTATCAGGCTCTTCACTGAAGCCAGAGGATGATACCACATCAGAAGGCCAGAGTCACAGCACGGCTTTAAACAGAGAAACTCACAGTAAACATACAGTGAAGATACAGAAGGGAACTAAAAAAGGAATCCAGGGCCTGGAGGAGAGCTTTATGCCTGCCTCTGCAGCCTTAGGCATAAAGGGCAAAAGTACTCCAGCAGTGATTGGAAAGCCCAGAAGAACTGACAGTAATGGATTGCCAAGTGATGAGGACCTGGAGGAGTTGAAGGCAAGGGAACCAGGTGGCCAAACTTCAGCAACAAAGTAGAGCAGATTGGGCCGTGAGTTCTGGGACAGCATCAGGAGCTTCCTGTACAGAATTTGAGCTGGTGCTTAGCTGTGGAGATGTCTCATGAAACACAGAGCTAGGCAAGAATATGTGCAGCTGCCTAATTTTCCATGTATGGATTAGCCACACTGGAATAGAAGGAAGTGATGAGCCTGGAATGTGGGAAGAAAGATCTGCTTGGATAGACTCAAACCTCTTGGATAGCTGTTCCCAGGCTGACCCCTGTAGGTCTTCACCCCTTTGTGCTTGAGCTGTCTGTACACTGAAAACCAGCCCATGTTGCATGTGTAGTTATCAGTTTCTATAATACATGCAATATATGCTGGGGAGGGAAATGGGATACTAAATTAAGATGACCTGGGGAGCAGAGCTGCAGCTACCAATCTGCTACCTGCCCAAATATCATGAGAACAAAAAATAAATATTTGTCACTGTAACTTAATGGGATTTTTTAAAAATTGTACTTCAGGTTCTGGGGTACATGTGCAGATCATGCAGGATTGTTGCATAGGTACATACATGGCAATGTGGTTTGCTGCTTCCATGCCCCGGTCACCTACACCTGGCATTTCTCCCCACGTTATCCCTCCCAGACCTCCCCACCCACCCCCACAGTCCCTTCCTTGGCGCCCCCAACAGACCCCAATATGTGATGCTCCACTCCCTGCGTCCATGTGTTCTCATTGTTTAACACCTGCCTTTGAGTGAGAACACGTGGTGTTTGATTTTCTGTTCTTGCATCAGTTTGCTGAGAATGATGGTTTCCAGGTTCATCCGTGTCCCTACAAAGGACACAAACTCATCGTTTTTTATGGCTGCTTAGTATTCCATGGTGTATATCTGCCACATTTTCCTTGTCCAGTCTATCATTGATAGGCATGTGGGTTGGTTCCAGGTCTTTGCTATTGTAAACAGTGCTGCTGTGAACATACATGTGCATGTGTCTTTATAGTAGAATGATTTATAATCCTTTGGGTATATTTCTGGGATTGCTGGGTCAAATGGAATTTCTGTTTCTAGGTCCTTGAGGAAGCACCACACTGTCTTCCACAATGGTTGAACTAGTTTACACTCCAACCAACAGTGTAAAAGAGTTGCTATTTCTCCACATCCTCTCCAGCATCTGTTGTCTCCAGATTTTTTAATGATCGCCATTCTAACTGGTGTGAGGTGGTACCTCAATGTGGTTTTGATTTGCATTTCTCTAACAATCAGTGATGTGTATTTTCTCATGTTTGCTGGCTTCATATATGTCTACTTTTGAAAACTGTTCATATCCTTCTCCCACTTTTGGATAGGTTTGTTCGTTTTCTTTCTTATAAATCTATTTTAGTTTTCTGTAGATTCCGGATATTAGCGCTTTGTCAGAAGGGCAGATTGCAAAAATTTTTTCCCATTCTGTTGGTTGCTGGTTTACTCTAATGATTGTTTCTTTTGCTGTAAAAAGGCTCTGGAGTTTAATTACGTCCTTTTGGTCTATTTTGGCTTTTGTTGCCAATGCTTTTGGTGTTTTAGTCATGGAGTCCTTGCCTATGCCTATGTCCTGAATGGTTTCTGCTTTCTGCACACTGCTAGCCAGTTTTCCCAACACCATTTATTAAACAGGGAATCCTTTCCCCATTGCTTGCTTTTGTCAGGTTTGTCAAAGATCAGATGGTTGTAGATGTGTGGCATTGTTCCAAGGCCTCTGTTCTGTTCCATTGGTCTATATCTCTGTTTTAGTACCAGTACCATGCTGTTATGATTACTGAAGCTTTGTAGTATAGTTTGAAGTCAGGTAACGTGATGCCTCCAGCTTTGTTCTTTTTGCTTAGGATTTTCTTTGCTATGCGGGCTCTCTTTTGGTTCCATATGAAATTTAAGGTGGTTTTTTTTTTCAGTTCGTGAAGAAGGTCATTGGTAGCTTGATGGGGTTAGCATTGAATCTGTAAATTACTTTGGGCAGTATGGCCATTTTCACGATACTGATTCTTCCTAACCATGAGCATGGAATGCTTTTCCATTTGTTTTTGTCCTCTGTTACTTCCTTTAGCAGTGGTTAGTAGTTCTACTTGAAGAGGTCCTTCACATTCCTAGGTATTTTATTCTCTTTGTAGCAGTTGTGAATGGGAGTTCACTCATGAGTTGGCTCTCTGTTAGTCTGTTATTGGTGTATAGGAATGCTTGTGATTTTTGCACATTGATTTTGTATCCTGAGACTTTGCTGAAGTTGCTTATCAGTTTAAGGAGATTTTGGGCTGACCTGATAGGGTCTTCTAAATATACAATCATGTTGTCTTCCTCTTTTCTGAATTAAATATCTTTATTTTTTTCTTGCCTAATTGCTCTGGCTAGAACTTACAAAACTATATTGAATAGGAATGGTGACAGAGGGCATCCTTGTCTAGTGCCAGGTTTCAAAGGGAATGCTTCCAGTTTTTTGCCCATTCAGTATGATATTGGCTGTTGGTTTGTCATAAATAGCTTTTATTATTTTGAAATATGTTCCTTCAATACCTAGTTGGAGAGGTTTTAGCATAAAGTGCTGTTGAATTTTGTTGAAGGTCTTCTCTGCATCTATTGAGATAATCATGTGGGTTTTGTCTTTGGTTCTGTTTATGCAGTGGATTACATTTATAGACTTGCATATGTTGAACTAGCTTGCATATCCGGGATGAATCCTACTTGATCATGATGGATAAGCTTTTTGATATGCTGTTGCAATTGGTTTGCCAGTATTTTATTAAAGATTTTTACATCTATGTTCCTCATGGATATTGGCCTGAAGTTTTCTTTTTTTGGTGAGTCTCTGCCGGGTTTTGGTGTCAGGATGATGTTGGTCTCATAAAATGATTTGGGAAGGATTCCCTCTTTTTGGATTGTTTGGAATAGTTTCAGAAAGAATAGTACCAGCTCCTCTTTGTATGTCTGGTAGAATTCAGCTGTGAACCCATCTGGACCTGGACTTTTTTTGGTTAGTAGACTATTAATTGCTGCCTCTACTTCAGCCCATGTTATTGGTCAGTTCAAGGATTCAACTTTTTCCTGGTTTAGCCTTGGGAGGGTGCAAGTGTCCAGGAATTTACCCATTTCTTCCAGGTTTACTGGTTTATGTGCATAGGGATGTTTGTAGTAACTTCTGATTGTAGTTTCTATTTCTGTGGAGTCAGTGGTGATATCCTCTTTATCGTTTTTTATTGCATCTATTTGATTCTTCTCCCTTTTCTTTATTAGTCTGGCTAGTGGTCTATTTTGTTGATCTTTTCAAAAAACCAGCTCCTGGATTTATGGATTTTTTGAAAGATTTTTTTGTGTGTGTCTGTCTCTATCTCCTTCAGTTCTGCTCTGATCTTAGTTATTTCTTGTCTTCTGCTAGCTTTTGAGTTTTTTTGATCTTGCTTCTCTAGCTCTTTCAAGTTTGACAATAGGGTGTTGATTTTACATCTTTCCTCACTTCTCTGGTGGGCATTTATTGCTATAAATTTCCCTCTAGACACTGCTTTAAATGTGTCCCAGAGATTCTGGTAGTTGTGTCTTCGTTTTCATTGGTTTCGAAAAACATCTTTATTTCTGCCTTCATTTCATTGTTTATCCAGGAGCCAGTTGTTCAGTTTCCATGAAGTTGTACAGTGCTGAGTTAGTTTCTTAATTCTGAGTTCCAATTTGATTGCACTGTGGTCTGAGACACTGTTATGATGTCCATTCTTTTGCATTTGCTGAGGAGTGATTTACTTCCAATTATGTGGTCAATTTTAGAGTAGGTGCCATGCAGTGCTGAAAAGAATGTATATTTTGTGGATTTGTGGTGGAGAGTTCTGTAGATGTCTATTAGGTCTGCTTGGTCAAGATCTGAGTTCAAGTCCTGGATACCCTTGTTAATTTTCTGTCTCGTTGATCTAATATTGACAGTGGACTGTTAAAGACTCCCACTATTATTGAGTGGGAGTCAAAGTCTCTTTGTAGGTCATTAAGAACTTGCTTTATGTACCTGGTTGCTCCTGTATTGGGTGCGTATATATTTAGGATCGTTAGTTCTTCTTGATGCATTGATCCTTTTACCATTATGTAATGCTCTGCTTTGTCTCTTTTGACCTTTGTTGGTTTAAAGTCCATTTTATCAGAGACTAGGATTGCAACTCCTATTTTTTTCTCTCCATTTGCTTGATAAATCTTTCACCATCCCTTTATTTTTGGCCTTGGTATGTCCTTGCACTTGAGATGGGTTTCCTGAACACAGCACACCAATAGGTTTTTACTTTTTATCAAACTTGCCAGTGTGTGTCTTTTGATTGGGGCATTTAGTCCATTTACATTTAAGGTAAATGTTATGTGTGTATTTGATCCTGCCATTTTGATGCTAACTGGATGTTTCGCCTGTTAGTTGACACATTTTCTTCATTGTGTTGATGGTCTTTACCATTTGGTACATTTTTGGAGTGGTTGGTACTTGTTGTTCCTTTCCTTGTTTAGTGCTTCTTTCAGGAGCTCTTGTAAGGCAGGTCTGGTGGTGATGTAATCCCTCAGCAATTGCTTGTCCATAAATTTTCTTTCTCCTTTGCTTATGAAGCTTAGTTTGGCTGGATATGAAATTCTATGTTGAAAGTTCTTTTCTTTAAGGATATAGAATATTGGTCCCCACTTTCTTCTGGCCTGTAGGGTTTCTGTGGAGAGATCTGCTGTGAGTCTAATGGGCTTGCCTTTGTGGGTAACCAGACCTTTTTCTCTGGCTGCCCTTAGCATTTTTTTCTTACTTTCAACCTAGGTGAATCTGACGATTATGTGCCTTGGGGTTGCTCTTCTTGAGGAATATCTTTGTGGTGTTCTCTGCATTTCCTGAACTTGAATGGTGGCCTGCCTTGCTAGGTTGGGGAAGTTCTCCTGGATAATATCCTGAAGATTGTTTTCCAGCTTGGATTCATTTTCTTGGTGACATTCAGGTACATCTATCAAATGTAGATTATGTCTTTTCACATAGTCCCATATTTCTTGGAGGCTTTGTTCATTTCTTTTCACTCTTTTTTCCTCTATTCTTGCCTTCTCATTTTATTTCATTTAGTTGATCTTCAATCTCTGATACTTTCTTCTGTTGGGCGATTCAGCTTTTGAAACTTGTGCATGCTTTGCAAAGTTCTCGTGCTGTGTTTTCAACTCCATCAAGTGGTTTATATTCTTCTCTAAGCTGGTTATTGTAGTTAGCATCTCTTCTAACCTTTTTTCTAGGTTCTCAGTTTCTTTGCATTGGGTTAGAACATGATCTTTTAGTTCTGAGAAGTTTGTTATTACCCACCTTCTGAAGCCTGTTTCTGTCAACTCATCAGATTAATTCTCCATCTATCTTTGATCCCTAGCTGGTGAGGAGTTGTGATCCTTTGGAGAAGGAGAGGCGTTCTGGTTTTTGGTGTTATCCTCCCTTTCGCACTGCTTTCTTCCCATCTTAGTGATTTTATTTAACTGTGGTCTTTTTAGTTGGTGACTTTCGGATGGGGTCTGAGTGAATGTCCTTTTTCTTGATGTTGAAGCTGTTTCTTTCTGCTTCTTAGTTTTCCTTCTAACAGTCAGGCCCCTCTGCTTCAGGACAGCTGGAGGTCTACTGCAGACCCCGCTCACCTGGGGATTGCCTGCTGGGGCTACAGAACAGCAAGGGTTGCCGCCAGTTTGTTCCTCTGATATCCTCGTCCCAGAAGGGCACTCTCCAGGTATCTCCCTGAGCTCTTCTTTATGAAGTGTCTCTTTGGGTATACGGGGGTCAGGGAGTTGCTTGCGGAGAGTCTTTCCCTTATAGGAGCTCGAGCACTGTGCTGCAAGCTCTGCTGTTCTGTGCACAGCTGTTGGGCAGGTAGCTTTAAGTCTGCTGCAGCTGAACTCATAACTGCCTCTTTTCCCAGGTGCTCTGTCCTAGGAAGGTCGGCTTTATTTGTAAGTTCCTGCCATGCTGCTGTCTTTTTTTTAATAGATGCCCTGTCCCGCACGGAGTAATCTAGTCACAGTCTGCCAGCAGAGGTGATGCTGAGCTGCTGCAGGCTCTGCCCAGCTGTTGTGTGAACTGCCTAGGTAGTGGCAGACTGCCTCGGTAGTGGTGGTCACCCTTCCCCACCCCCCACCACTGAGCTGGACTGTCCTGGGTCCAGCTGCGCTTGCTGCGAATCTGTCAATCCAGAGCATTTCAGATTGCTTGTTTTATGGGGGTGTTACCCACTGAGCCAGA
This sequence comes from Alouatta palliata, assembly GCA_004027835.1. Classification (NCBI taxonomy): domain Eukaryota; kingdom Metazoa; phylum Chordata; class Mammalia; order Primates; family Atelidae; genus Alouatta; species Alouatta palliata. The sequence continues at coordinate 4,154 of PVKV010028013.1, read as the reverse complement.
TAACCTGGTTCCCTGTCTCAGCCCCCTCCCTTTCAGTTGAATGGATGGCTCTGTCTCCCAGGCATTCCAGGCACCAGTTGAAATGGCCACCCAGACTTGTGTGAGTTTCTGTGCACTGATGCGGCACTGTGTGGCACCGGCTGTAATTGCCACGCTGAAAACTTGTGGCACTTTTCCACCCAGGAATTTCCTGGTCTGTGGGCAGTGAAAACTTGTTTGGAAATGCAGTGAGCACTCACCCTCTGCGCTATACTTGCTGGGAACTGCACTCCAGAGCTGTTCCTATTCATCCCTCTTGGATCTCCCCCCTCAAATTAATGGGATTTTAAGATTGCTGCTACTGAAGCAAATCTAAAATACATAGAAATCTGAACCAGCACACAGAAATTGATACCAGAAGTAGGATGACTTCACAGAGACATATAATATGAGCCACTGGCCTCAGAGCCTGGTGGTGGATAATGAGGAAAATATTATTGGAAGATGAGAAGAATGATCATCTGTTTTATGTAGTGATGTCATATTTGGGTTAAATGTCATCTATGTCTTGTGGAAGTGAGCAAATGTGCCTACTGAACTTGTGGCTTTGGACAAAGAGATTGCAATGTAAGAATTTTGCTAGGGTGCCTGGGTTGTTATTTTTAGCTGTCTTTGAGTAGGTATTACAAGAGTAAGAGATGTTCAATAGAATTTCAATGAAAGTATGGAGATAATCCTGGGATAAAACTTTAGTTCTACCATGATTGGAAGATACAGTTAATGTTTGTTTTCTTTCTCTTTTTTCTTTTTTTTTGAGATGGAGTTTTGCTCCTGCTGGCCAGGAAAGACTGCAGTGGGGTGATCTCAGCTCACTGCAACTTCCATGTCCTGAGTTCAAGCGATTTCCTGTCTCAGCCTTCCCAGTAGCTTGGATTGCAGGCATGCACCACCATGCCTGGCTAATTTTGTATTTTTAGTAGTGATGGGGTTTCTCCATGTTGGTTAGGAGGTCTCTAACTCCCAACTTGAGGTAATCCACCCACCTTGGCCTCCCAAAGTGCTGGGATTACAGGCATGAGCCATTGCACCTGGCCTAATTTTTCATCTATAACCAGTGAGAGAAAAACTTGAGAAATGCTTGGGCAACAAAACTTAGAATATATCTCAAGAAAAAGACCAAATCTTCTGTATGATCATCACGTCCTTAGTTAAACCTTGTGGATGGTTCAAAATTGCCCATAGAAAATATTTTAGTTGAGGGAAAAATGCTTAGGATGAAGAGAGTGCATACATGGCTTAACCATGAGGCCAGTAAACAGAAGATGAATCTGGAGAGGAGTATATCAAAAAGAACTGTGGGTATAGCTTTTGGCACATAGACCTTTTTAATGATTATCATTCTAAATGGCATGAGATGGTACCTCACTGTCGTTTTGATTTGCATTTCTCTTATGACCGGTGATGAGGATTTTTTCATATGTTTGTCAGCTGCGTAAATGTCTCCCTTTGAGAGGCGTCTGTTCATATTTTTTACCCACTTTTTAATGATGTTTTTTCTTGTAAATTTGTTTAAGTTCTTTGTATATGATGGATATTAGCCAGCTTCTGTCAATTGGTCAAACTCATTCACCATCCAGTTTTGCTCCCTGGCTGGTGAGGAGCTGTGATCCCTTAAAGTAGAGGCGTTCTGGTTTTTGGAGTTTTTAGCCTCTGCACCAGGTTCTTTTTGTCTTCATGGATTTATCTACCTTTTGTCTCTAGGTCAGTGACCTTTGCATGGGGTCTCTGAGTGGACACCCTTTTTGTTGATGTTGAAACTATTTCTTTCTTTTTATTAGTTTTCTTTCTAACAATCAAGCCCCTCTGCTGCAAGTTTGCTGGATGTCCACTGCAAACCCTGCTTGCCTAGGAATCACCAATGGGGGCTGCAGAACAGCAAAAATGGCTGCCTGTTCCTTCCTCTGGTAGCTTTGTCCCAGAGGGGTACCTGCCAGATGCCAGCCAGTACTCTCCTGTTGAGGTGTCTGTTGGCCCCTATTTGGAGGTATCTCCTAGTCAAAATACATGTGGATCAGGGCACCACTTGAAGCGGCTGTCCCTTATCAGAGCTCAAACGCTGTATTGGGAAATCCACTGATCTTCCAGGCTGCCAGGCAGGTACATTTAGGTTTGCTGAAGCTGTACCCGCTACTGCCCCTTTGCCCAGGTGCTCTGTCCCAGAAAGGTGAAGCTTTATTTATAAGTCCCTGATGAGCTCCTGCCTTTTGTCAGAGATGCCCTACCCAGGAGGACATCTAGTGAGACCGCCTGTCTGCAGGTGCTGAGTGGTTTTGGGCTCTGCCCAATTTGAACTTCCTGGCAGCTTTGCTTACACTGTGGGATTGAAACTGCCTACTGAAACCTCAGCAGCAGTGGATGTACATCCCCTAACCAAGCTCGAATGTTCCAGGTCAAGCTCAGACTGCTATGCTCTCTGTGAGAATTTCAAGCCAGTGGATCTTAGCTTGCCTGGTGTCCATGTGGGGGGACCCACTGAGCCAGACCACTTGGCTCCCTGGCTTCAGCCCCTTTTCCAGGGGAGTGAACAGTTCTGTCTCACCGGCATTCCAGGCAACACTGGGGTATGAAAAAAAAAAAAAACTGCTCTGGCTAGCTCCGTGTCTTCCCAAATGGCCACCCAGCTTTGTGCTAGGAAGTTAAAGATTTTTTACTTTATCTCTGTAGGCACTGGAGGGAATCTCCTGGTCTGCGAGTTGTGAAAACTGTGAGAAAAGTGCAGTATCTGGGCCATAGTGCAAGGAACAGTCCCTAATGTCTTACCTTGGCTAGGAGATGGAGTACCCCGGCCCCTTGCACTTCCCAGGTGAGGCAGTGCCCCACCCTGCTTCGGCTTGCCCTCCCTGGGCTGCGCACAGTGTCCAACCAGTCCCAGTGAAACGAACCAGATAACTCAGTTGGAAATGTGGAAATCACCTGCCCTCTGCATGGATCTTGCTGGGAGCTGCGCACTGGAGCTGCTCCTATTTGACCATCTTGCCTGGAGCCTCCTCTTTGCCTTTTAAAAAGAATCAATTGGACTATGAAGTGTGTAGATGTAGTTTCTCCTAGGTGTCAATGCCCTTGCTTGGAATTCATGCTCTATCTTGAACACTTTTGTTAAGTTTGAAAATTCTTGGTCAGTATTTATTTAAATATAGCTTTTGTTTCATGTCTTTTTAGATATTTTCCATATTTTCTGTATCTCCTCTCAGTGTTTCAATATGGTCATTTTCTATTGTCTTATCTTCCTGTTCATTAATCCTCTGTTTTCCTTTGCATAATTAATAGAAACAATCTACTAAATTATTAATTTCAGATAATTGTATGTTTCAATTCCAAAATTCAATTTGATTCCTTCTGTAGATTTCAAGTCTCTGCTGAAAAATTCAATTTTTCCTGTTATTTTCTTTATACTATGGAAAATTATTTTGAAGACTCTGATGACTTCAATATCTGAATCACATTAGAGGCAGTTTCTTTCTTCTTCCTCTTTTTTCAATTTTTTTGAGATGGAGTCTCACTCTTTCACCCAGGCTGGAATGCAGTGGCACGATCTTGTCTCACTGCAACCTCCACCTCTGGGTTCAAGTGATTCTTCTGCCTCAGCCTTCTGAGTAACCAGGATTACAGGCACACACCACCATGCTTGGCTCATTTTTATATTTTTAGTAGAGATGGGGTTTCATCATGTTGGCCGGGCTGATCTCGAACTCCTTAGCTCAGCTGATCCACCCACCTCAGTCTCCAAAGCCCTGGAATTACAGGCGTGAGCCACTGCACCTAGCCTTGGTCGTATTACATAGTAGGCCTCAATTTAAAAACTTTCGGTAATAGGCCTATGAATAAAAATTTAGAGGCTTTGGATAATGACCCCTTCATCTGAAAAGAGAATTTTTTTTTCTCTGGCAGGCAGAGGGATATAGGGACATCGCCCTGATCCTGTGACAGGTTTGTTTTATGTTTTGTTTGGATAAATTTATAGGTAGGTTTTCCCCTTACCCTTTGATAGAGACCTTTCTCCCAAGATGCGGCCTTTCCCAATTCTCAGACAAAGGTCTGAGGTAGTTACCAGGGTCCATCCACCTTAGCTGACTCGAAACTCCAATATTTATCCCCCTAACAGTCAAAACTAGTCA
>PVKV010028012.1:0-25599 GCA_004027835.1 Alouatta palliata | reverse complement strand
TTAAAAAAAATAGAAGCAATTGAAGTAGAAGGGGGTGCATTCATAAAGGATTCCTGAAGAAGATGAGTTTTGAATGTGTATGTAATGTACCCATAAATGTAAAAAATGGACCTTGGAGGAGTTTTCCTTTGGATACTGTGATGACACAGAAAGCATAATTAATAGTCCCCGTTTTTCAGAAGCTAGTTTGGGATATAAAGGATATAAAAATTATCTCTGTGAAACACTCAGTGACCAATATATACTCAGAACTTAAACTTATCACTTATTCTAATAAAAGAGAAAGCAAAAAAAAATTACTCAGAATGAATGATTCGGTTTTTCATGCCTCCACCTCAAACACATCATCTCCATTTCTCTCATCTTTCCCACCCACCGTTATCTATACCTATGTCATCATCACATCAGTGATTCCTTTGGAATGGTCTTAAACTAAAAATGAAAGCAAAAAGAAAGGAATGAAGAAAGAAAAGGAGGTAGGGAGGGAAGAAGAAAGAGAAAAAATGGGGAAACAAACGGAGGGAGGGAAGGAGAGAAAGAGGGAGGGAGAGAAGGCCAGAGGCAGACAAGGAGGAAAGAGAGCAGAGAGCTCAATGTATGTCCAGGTCACTCACTAACTGTTAAGATTATCATTCATCCTAGAAAAAAAGGAAAAACCAGATAAACCCACAGTGTCACGGTGGACAATAAGAAGTTTTCTTTTTTGAGGGACAAGAGCTAAAGTTGTCCTAGAAGGATACAAGTCTCTAACCCTGTGACTAAAATATAACGGAACATTTTTGGCTCTGTTGGGTTGGCTGTTTTTATGCGTATACGGTTTCAACAAAAATTCTCCCTCCTCGTGTTTCTCAGTCCTGTGTGTATCCACTAACGTTCTTGATGTCATGTTTTGTGTTAGAGTCCTTTTCTGTTGAAGAATAATTAATTTTATTATCTTGGTATCTTTGAGTACCGTGGTATCAATTAACAACATAAGCCATAGGACACCTGGCCGCAGGAGACGCTGCCACAGCTGCCGAACTCACCTGTGCCGAAAAACTACCTTTACATTTTGTCTTTTAGAGTTTGAATAAAGTCTGATTTCATTACTATGCTATTGAGCACATTTTTAGTGTGCATTCATAAACACCCCTTCGTGATGACTCAATTTCGCTTTTGTTCCTGAACTGCTGAAGCCTGAGATGCTACCTGTGAACAGCCTAAAATGAGAGGTCAGTCAGACCAAAAGGATCAAACAGTACATCTTTTCCAGAAACATTTTTAAAACAGAAATTCTGATCCAAATAAAATGTTTAAAATGTTTAAATGAAGGGGGAAAGTAAAAACATTCAAATCACTCTGAAACTATATAATGGTAAATTATAACAGCTTTCAACAATACTTAGCTCTCTTGAAAAGTATTTACCATGGCAATCATTGCATCAAATTGCTCTTAAACGAGGAATAAATTCAAGAGATCTATTGTACAGCATGGTGACTACAGTTAATGACAATAATATTGTATCCTTGAGAAATACTAAGAGAGTGGATGGTAAGTGTTCTCACCACAAAAACGATAACTATATGAGGTAATGTATTTGTTAATTTGATAGTTTAACCATTCCATAATGCATATATATTTTAATACATTACAGAGTATATAGTAAATTCTTATAATTTCATATCAATTTTTTAAATAAATAAATTTAATTTGTTCAGCAACAATAACAAATACATAAATTTAAAAATATTAAATTGTTTAAATTACAGGTGGCTCACACCTGTAGTACCAGCACTTTGGGAGGCCGAGGCAGGCGGATCACCTGAGGTCAGGAATTTGAGGCCAGCCTGGCTAACATAGAAACCCTGTCTCTACTAAAAATAGAAAAATTAGCTGGGCGCGGTGGCAGGTGCCTGTAGTCCCAGCTACTTGAGAGGCTGAGACAGGAGAATTGCTTGAACCTGAGAGGTGGAGGTTGCAGTGAGCTGAGATTGTGCCACTGCACTCCAGCCTGGGTGACCGAGTGATACTCTATCTCAAAAAAAAAAAAAAAGATTGAAGAAAATTGTTCTTAAACAGGTCTCAAACTGCAACAAAAAAGAGAAGCAAGAGATTATCTCCTAGAATTTTATGCTTTCCCTACAAACACTTATCCATTTCTATAAACTCAAAAGCTCACTTTACAGGTAATAGCACCCTCTGACCCAGCATGTCACTTCCACTTGTTAGTACAAATATTAGAGAAGCACTCACAGGACAATAAGTACACAAACATACATAGCAACACTGGAATTACAAGAGTTTGAAAACAAACTATATTTCCATCAATAAGAGTTAAATGAATTACACACGTAATTCATGCTCAACTACACAGCACTTATGAAACTGAGTAACTTGAACTACATGTAACAATGATAGCTAATCTCACAAATAAAAAGCGGAGCAAAAAAGCAGGTTGAGGAAGATTACTTAAAGTACGCAGCACTAAGCCAGACATGGTGGTTCAGGTTTGTAATCCCAGCTACTCAGGAGGCTGAGGGAGGATAGCTTGAGACTAGCCTGGGAAACATAGCAAGACCCTGTCACTTAAAATATATATATATATTTTTTTCATATTCATATGAACAATGTTTATATAAAAATATTTATATATATTATCAATATATATTTATAAAATACGTAGTGCTACTAGAAGTATGCCAAATGAACATTTTGGCATAAGGTCAATAAATTGAAATCAATATTTAGTTGAGAAGAAAATAAATAGCAAAGAATGCTTTCTGGAGTACAAGATTAAACCTGAAATTACGGCTGGGTGCAGTGGCTCACACCTGTAATTCCAGCACTTTGGGAGGTCAAGGTAGCGGATGATCTGAGATCAAGAGCTTGAGACTAGTCTGGCCAACATGAGGAAATCCCATCTCTACTAAAAATGCAATAAATTAACTGGGTGTGGTGGTAGGCACCTGTAATCCCAGCTACTCGGGAGGCTGAGGCAGGAGAATCACTTGAACCTGGGAGGCAGAAGCTGCAGTGAGCTGAGATCACAGCATTGCCCTCCAGCCTGGGTAACACAATGAGACTCCGTCTCAAAAAAATAAATAAATAAATAAACCTGAAATTATATTTAAAACATTGACGGTTATTGTGTTATTAATTTTGGTAGTAATTGCATCATAGCACATGAACAACTATTTCTTTAGCACTGTCAGATGCTGTGTTGCTCTGGAAGTCACTGATCTGCCCATGTGTGACACCAAAAAGACACTTACTTGCACTTGAGGTCAGTTGAGCAAGATATTTGGGAGATATCTAATTTTTCAATTTTTATCTAAAAGTTTTTTCTTTCCTTTATGTATTTTATATTTTTAATTAGGTTTGAATGAAAAACTGATTCATTATAGATGTTGTACATGAATTCGAAGCTTTTTCTCAGTGAAATTTTGAGATGACAAAAGTAATATTCTCCTTTAAGTTTATCCTCATAAAGATCAAGTTCCACGGCTCATGTCTGTAATCCCAGCACTTTGGGAAGCTGAGACAGGCAGATCACTTGAGGTCAGGAGTTTGAGACCAGCCTGGCTAACATGGTGAAGCCCCATCTCTACCAAAAATACAAAAATTAGCATTGCATGGTGGCACACACCTCTAATCCCAGCTACTTGGGGGGCTAAGGCTGGAGAATCCCTTGAACCTGGGAGGCAGAGGTTGTAATGAGCCGAGATCAGGCCACGGTACTCCAGCGTGGGCAACAGAGTGAGACTCAGTCTTGGGGAAAAAAAAATTATCCTCATAAAGAGAGAAGAGGTCAGGTATGGTGACTCATGCTGGTAATCCCAGCACTTTGGGAGGCTGAAGCGGGCAGATCGCTTGGGGTCAAGAGTTTGAGACCAGCCTGGCCAACATGGTGAAACCCTCTCTCTACTAAAAATACAAAAATTAGCTGGACATGGTAGCACAAGCCTGTGGCCGCAGCTACTTGGGGGGCCAAGGCAGGAGAATTGCTTGAGCCCAGGAGGCGGAGGTTGCAGTGAGCCAAGATTGAGTCATTACGCTACAGCCTGGGTGACAGAGCAAGACTCCGTCTCAAAAAAATAAATAAATAGATCAAATAAAAAAGAGAAAAGAATTCCCAAATGACACGCTTTCTTGAACACTTATGATCTAAATGGAATTTAAAAGCTAAAAGTCAAATAGAGTTCTTAAAGATTATTTGTTTTGGATACTAGTATACAAACAACTGTACAATGATGAAAATTACAATATAATGTCTATTATTCTAACTTGTATTATTATTTTTATAAGGAGTTATCAAGTCATTAAAAATCTACCATTCTTCCTAAAATTGTCAACTAATACACTGTCAATATTTGTGTTAACTATTTATTTCCATATTGAACTATTGAAAAGTTCTTAATAATGTTGTATGGAAATTAACAGCTTTCAAAATAGTAATTAGTTCTTCCCCCCATTTTGCCCTCCCCCACCCCCCACTAAAAAAAATAATAATTATTACAGCATATACCTCTTGCAACAATAAATATATATTTGTACTTCAGCCTACTGAAAATCTCAACATACACAGGAACACAAAGATATTTTCACTCCCAGTTACACCTAGAATATGCTTAACAATGTTTGAAAATGACTTTCCAGCTATTGACAATAAATTGAAATAACATGTCTTGTTCATTAACTGACACCATGGCCTAAAATGACTATGATCTCCCTAGGTAATCACATGATCATTGAATGGGCCTCAACTGCTGAAGCAGGTGCCAGAAATTACACTGAAATAGGCATTCTGCTGTTCAGGTTTCCAAAAACCAAAGCTGAGGCAGGAATTGTAGCCCTTCCCTCACCTTGAAGTTTAAAATATGCAGACACAACCTGATTTTGTTTAGGGAGTATATGAATATTTATCACAATTATAAAGATATGCCTGAGAACAGGCATGAACCCAAGGCATAAATTTGATTCTTTCTGGGGAGAAGGTGGGGAATGCACTAGGGGAAAGATACACAAAAGGGCCAGTTGGGTTTGTAGTGGTTTTTCGTTTGTTTTTTGTTTTTGAGACAGAGTCTCACTCTGTCACCCTGGCTGAAGTGTAGTGGCATGATCTTGGCTCACCGCAACCTCTGCCTCCCAAGTTCAAGCGACTCTTCTGCCTCAGCCTCCTGAGTAGCTGGGATTACAGGCGTGTGCCACGATGCCCAGCTAATTTTGGTATTTTTTTGTAAAGATGGGGTTTCACCATGTTGGCCAGGCTGGTTTTGAACTTCTGACCTCAAGTGATCCACCCATCCAGGCCTCCCAAAGTGCTGGGATTATGGGTGTGAGCCGCTGTGCCTGGCCTGTAGTGTTTTATTTCTTGAGCAAAATTTGGAATTTGAATGTTTATTTTCCTCTACCTTTTTTTTTTTTTGCATGCCAAAACATTTTAGTAGCAAAAGGATAAGAAAAATAGCAGCTAAGCAAAAACTGATTATTAAGAAGCCCACACATTCTAGAAGCCAGAAATACTTTCTCAATTATGAACTTTCTAATTTGGAAAAAATCTGAAAACAGGGACTTTTCTTCAGAGATGACATTATTGGTTATTCAAGTGATGCTGAATGCATTTACTCTGCCAGAGCCCAGTAAAGCAATCACTGTGCCAATGGGTTTTGTAAAAGAGAAGATTTATTCCCAGGGCAGCCCAGCAAGGAGGTGGGAGAATAGCTCTCAAATCTGCCTCAGCAAAGATAAGGCTTAGGAATATTTATGGATTAGAGAAGTGGGGTAGTCCAAGGCACAGAGCAAGGTGACTGGCAGTGGGGAAAAGGAAGTAATCAGTGCTCTGTGCAGGCATAATCCAGGTCCATGGCTCTTTACAGGATGCATGTTCAGAAAATAGTGGCGTTAACATGATTTGAAGGTGGAGTTTTTGGCCCTCTGACATCAAAAGGACATGTCTCATGCATTTGAACAGGTCCAGTTGAAGGGGAGGTGGTCTCAAACAGTTTGAACCGAACAGAAGCTGCCGTCAAATTCCTTACAAACAACTTAAGCAACTGTTACCATGGTGACATATACATCAGAAATGTTATCAATAAGGAAACCAGTGAAGGTTAAGTAATAGCGTTTAGCAGCATGGCTTTTAGATGCATGAGTAAAAAAAAAAAAATTAACAAAAAGCAACCAACCAAAAGAAAGCAGGGCAGGTTAAGTTTGGCAGACCTAATCAGATTAGCCCTTCAGTTTCGAAAGCATCCACTTAATGAGTGATTTATATAAATCTCAAAAAATAAGATAAAAATAAGAAAAACGCTGACGTTATAGTTGATCATTTTATTTCATTATTTTATTTTATTTTTTGAGACAAGGTCTCACTCTGTTGTCCAGGCTGGAGTGCAGTGACGCGATATTCACTTACTGCAACCTCCACCTCCCGGGTTCAAGTGACTCTCCTGACTCAGCCTCATGAGTAGCTAGAAGTACAGGCGTGCACCACCATGCCTGGCTAATTTTTGTATTTTTAGTAGAGATGGGATTTTGTCATGTTGGCCAGGCTGGTCTCAAACTCCTGGTCTCAAGAGATCCACCAGCCTAGGCCTCCCAAAGTGCTAAAATTACAGGCGTGAGCCACCTCCTCCAGCCTACTTAATCATTTTTAAATAGCAAACTGGTACAAAATGTCTTTCTGGGTTGAGCATAGTGGCTCAGGCCTGTAATCCCAGCACTTTGGGAGGCCAAGGCAGGCAGATTACAAGATCAAGAAATCGAGACCATCCTGGCCAATATAGTAAAATCCCATCTCCACTAAAAACACAAAAATCAGCTGGCCGTGGTGGCGGACTCCTGTAGTCCCAGCTACTCGGGAGACTGAGGCAGGAGAATCACTTGAACCCGGGAGGCGGAGGTTGCAGTGAGCGGATCGCGCCACTGCACTCCAGCCTGGCGACACAGCGAGACTCTGTCTCAAAAAAAAAGAAAAGAAAAAAGTCGCCGGGCGCAGTGGCTCACGCCTGTAATTCCAGCACTTTGGGAGGCCGAGGCGGGTGGATCACGAGGTCAAGAAATCGAGACCATCCTGGTCAACATGGTGAAACCCCGTCTCTACTAAAAATACAAAAATTAGCTGGGCATGGTGGCACGTGCCTGCAGTCCCAGCTACTCAGGAGGCTGAGGCAGGAGAATCGCTTGAACCCGGGAGGCGGAGGTTGCAGTGAGCCGAGATCGCGCCATTGCACTCCAGCCTGGGTAACAAGAGCTAAACTCCGTCTCAAAAAAAAAAAGTCTTTCTGCTACAGCAATAGTAATTAAAGCCAAAAGAAAACAAAGAGCTCAAAGAAAACGAAACTTGGTAGTTTCTTCCTGACTGAAACCAAATGAACAAGATTCAGATCTGCAGATCTGCAGTCATGAGGGGTAAATAAGATCTGTCTACCGTAAGAGGTAGTAACCCCATATGAAAAGCCAGCACACTGGGATGCTCCCTCACTTCTGTTTGGGCATAGCTTTCTTTTCTCCTAGTATCTGGTACAAATCTGGTTTTCTTTACAGCTCCTCAACCTCTGACCAGAAAGCCTTGGACCTGGAACCTCTTGGTGAGAGTTGTTTGCCTTTGCTAAATAACCTCATTTCCTGTTTTCTCTTTTATCTCAACCCAACAGGTATTGAGGGGAGCAGGAGGTGACAGAGGGAATGTTGCAACAATAACGGAAGCATTACTCTTGAGTCCTAGGCTTCCTTGCTGGTTTTCATTTCAGTAGATTACCTCTTGTGAATAACGCTTAAAGTGGACAGGTCCTGTACAGACATCAGGGGAGAAGAAAAGGCACGTGGTTCCAGTGTCACCGTCAATGAGCAGCTTGTTTGGCTGCTTCTGGTGTGGGCTAAATTTTGTTTTTGTTTTTAATTAAAGCCTTAACCTATAATCACACCCCGAGTTTCTTTCTTTTTCTTTTTTTTGAGATGGAGTTTTGCTCTTGTTGCCCAGGCTGGAGTGTAATGGCGTGGTCTCGGCTAATTGCAACCTCTGCCTCCTAGCTTCAAGCGATTCTCCTGCCTCAGTCTCCCGAGATTACAAGCACCCGCCATCACGCCTGGCTAATTTTTGTGTTTTTAGTAGAGACAGGGTTTCACCATGTTGGTCAGACTGGTCTCGAACTCCTGGCCTCGGGTAATCTGCTCGCCTCAGCCTCCTAAAGTGCTGGGATTACAGGCGTGAGCCATCATGCCCGGCCTCAGACCTTGAGTTTCTTTTAATTTTTCTAGTAATTTTATATTTACTTTATGTCTTTATAAATCTCACCTTAAAGAAAGGCTGAACTATAAGATAGCCAAGATTTAGAAAACAACATGATTATTCAGGACAGTGAAATGAGGAAAGAAACGAAGTGCTTAGAAATGTTGCTTTCACCGAGTGTGGTATGGAATCAGTTTCTTCACAGAAAACTGTCCGACAACAGATGAACTACCTTTCATGATATATTTAAATTTAAGTACCTATACTGCAGTTCTCTTTTTTTTTTTTTTTTTTTTTTATAAGATGGGGTTTCACCCTGATGGCCAGCCTGGTCTTGAACTCCTGACCTCAGGTGATCCACCCACCTCGGCCTCCCAAAGTGCTAGGATTACAGGCTTGAGCCACCGCGCCCGGCCCAGTTCTCTTTTTTTTTGAGATGGGAGTCTTGCTCTGTCACTAGGCTGGAGTGCAGTGGCGCTATCTCTGCTGAATGCAACCTTCACCTCCCAGGTTCAAGAAATTCTCCTGCCTCAGCCTCCTGAGTAGGTGGGACTACAGGTGTCCACCACCATGCCCAACTAATTTTTGTATTTTTAGTAGAGACAGGGTTTCACCATGTTGGCCAGAATGGTCTCGATCTCTTGACATCGTGATTCACCCGCCTCGGCCTCCCAAAGTGCTGGAATTCCAGGCATGCGCTCATTTTTACAGTGTTTTCTACTGACTTTATAGCAGAAAATCTGGCTCTTTTAAACATTTTTGCTCAAAAATAGAAATGAAATTAGTGGTTGCCTGGTGGTGAGGTTTGGGGTGGGGATAGGATTGACTGCTATGGGGTGGGGTTACTTTTGGAGATGATGAAAATGCTCTAAACTTGGATTTTGGTGGCATTTACACAACTCTGTGAATATGCTAAAACCATCAAATTGTACACTTTAAATGGGTGAATTTTATGGTACATGAATTATATCTTGATAAAGATGGTTTTTAAAAAACCTATTCTGGAGGAAGAATCTAAAAGAGAGAACACTCCCATAAAAGAGAAGTTAGAGGTCTGTTAGACTTGCATGATTTCTTTGCTAAAGCGCAGAGGCCAAGAAACTAATGACAGACTTTGAGGTTTTTTGATCCAATATACCCGGCCGGGTGTGGTGGCTCACGCTTGTAATCCCAGCACTTCGGGAGGCCAAGGTGGGTGGATCACTTGAGGTCAGGAGTTCAAACCCAGCCTGGCCAACATTGCGAAACCCCGTCTCTGCTAAAAATAAAAACTAGCCAGGTGCGGTGGCAGACGCCTGTAATCCCAGCTACTTGAGAGGCTGAGGCAGGAGAATCGCTTGAACCCAGGAGGCGGAGGTTGCAATGAGCCGAGATGGTGCCCCTGCACTCTAGCCTTGGCGACAGGAGCAAAATTCTGTCTCAAAAAAAAAAAAACAAAACCATAACATTTTACCATTTTCTCCCTCCACCTTCTATCAAGATCCTTCATTGTTTATTTGATGAGTAATATCACCCAATACAGCATGGTGATAGACATGAGATTCCTGTTCTCTTGCCCTTTTCTGATATTTAAAAGCTAAAAAGCAAAATATTTCTGTTTTTTTTTTTCTTTTTTCTTTTTTTGCAGCTAAGGGTGGCCATATGATTCAGTTCTGGCCAATAAAATGTAAGGTGTCCCTTTCCAGAAGAAAAGGGATAGATACAGTGGGCAGAACCCTGCATCTTTTGTTCCTGTTGCCTCTTCTCCTTTCTTACTGTCTAGAAAGCAGACATGAGGCCTGGAGATGCAGCAGCCAGTTGGTAACATGAGGTGTCAAGCATGAGGATAAAAGTCCCTATGTTAGGAAAGGCAGAGCAGAAAACTAAAAGAACCTTGCCCCTTGGGTGTACTTCTTAGCAGCTTCACCAGTATTGCTCAGCTCTGGCTTCTCAATACATAAGAAAAATAACTTTTTTGTTAATGTATTGTTATTTGCTATTCAGAGATGGTTATGGTATAACTAAGAGAGAGGACACGAGTCTGAACCAAGAGAAGACCCCACTATGTAGGCTGCAGCGGGCCACTGTTACCACAACACCAGGGCTTCAATCTAGGTCCTGCTTCTCACCACACAGAAAACCAGTCACTGAGGCAGTGAGTATTGCCAGAGAAGAACGCTTTAATTGTGGGCTTCAGCCAAGGAATTGGGAAATCAGTCTCAAATCCATCTCCCTGATCAACTAAAATCAGGGGTTTATATAGCAAGGAAGAAATGAAACTACATGCAGGAAAACAGGAATTAGGGAGGGGTGAGAAAGAGGAGTTGGTCAACAGGGAGCAGGTGGTAGGTTAGGGAATCATGATGGGTGAGGCATGGGTCTCACCGTCCTGATGCAGTGATCTGGTAAGTTTCAGTTTCTTGATACATCTGGAAGCATGATGGTTGGTTTCCTGAGAATGGAACTCAGATAAGACAAATGGAACTTTCTCAAGTTTTAAGACTGAGAGGATCAATTTTTTTTCCTTTTTTTCTTTCTTTCTTTCTTTTTTTTTTCTCTGAGACAGCGTCTTGCTCTGTCACCCAGGCTGGAGTGCAATGGCGTGATCTTGGCTCACTGCAACCTCCACCTCCCAGGTTCAAGCGATTCTCCTGCCTCAGCCTCCTGAGTAGCTGGGATTACAGGCGTGCACCACCACGCGCAGCTAATGTTTGTATTTTTAGTAGAGATGGGGTTTCACCATGTTGGTCAAGCTGGACTCAAACTCCTGACCTTGTGATCCACCTGCCTCGGCCTCCCAAAGTACTGGGATTATAGGCATGAGCCACCGCGCCCAGCCAAGAGGGTCAGTTTCTATGTTTATTCAAAAGAAACTATAAACATTAGTTGTATGGGACAATTGGGCAGGTTTCACCACCATGGCAGGTGACAAGTGGGGGATAAAGCAGAGGCTCAGAGTTTAAAGTCAGAGCTGAGGGCAAGTCAAGTCTGTAATGGAAAGGGGGCCAATGTTCCCAAGATGCATTGCCAAGGCTGTTCAGGACCACAGGACCAGTGCAGGACCTGTAGGACCTTCAGTTCAGGACTACATGCTAATTGGTACAGGCTGCAGCATCAGAAACTGTTACAGGCTGCAGCATCAGAGTACACAGAAAACAGGTGGACGAAGGAGAGAGGAGACAAGTACCCAGCAGGGGCCCCTGGCTCTTCCTGCTGTGGTGAAGACTCATAAGCCATACTGCTCTTCCTTCTCCATACATCTGTTCACCACATTAGGAGAAGAAGCAAGAAGACAGGGAGGTTATTAAGAGAATTCACCCAAGAGAAACTGAACACAGCTAAAGGAATCGTGTCAATGATTAGCATTACCATGCTTTAAAACAGATCGGACATTTCAATCATCCTCACCACCACCACCACCACCAGCTAATCAAGTGAGTGGTGGCTTAAGAGAAGACCAGAGCAGCTATGGACAAAATGATAGGAAAACCCATTTCATCTGCACAACAAAGTTGTAGCATAAGTGAAATTACACAACTCTCTTTGGGAGGCCGAGACAGGAAAATCACTTGAGGTCAGGACCAGCTTGGCCAACATGGTGAAACCCCATCTCTATTAAAAATACAAAAATTAGCTGGGCATGGTGGCATGTGCCTGTAGTCCCAGCTACTCGGGTGACTGAAACAGAAGAATTGCTTGAACGCAGGAAGTGAAGGTTGTAGTGAGCTGAGATCATGCCACTGCACTCCAGCCTGGGAGACAGTGTGAGACTGTCCCTGGGGAAAAAAGAATTATGCAACTCTGATACAGAAGCACAGAAAAGGAAGAGGTGAAGATACAAACGTTGGCTATATATACTCAGCACCGTCCAGGGAAGACACCAAATCTGGGGAGCATCAGCAGTTCATCCTGAGAGGAACTCCTTCTTGTAAAGCATGGACCTTTCCTTGGGCATGTACATTTCCTAGCCAGCTTTTTGCAGCAACTCATGCTCATAAAATGGCCCTTGATTGTTAATTCATGTAATTCATCACCAGTTCTTCCATATTAGGAAAGGGAGATTAGAATATTCCAGCCCCTGGAAGAGGATAATCTCTTTTAAATAAATAGAATAGGCTTTTATCGTATATACCAGTCCTTCAAAGTGTAGCTGGGGTTAGTTTCCAAGCAGGATGAATCCTGGGGCACTGACAAAACCGAGTTTCTTGTGTAAAAGGCTGAGGACCAGACCCTGGGCTAAAAGGTGAATTTACACCCTGGTGACCACTTGGCAAGTTTGTCCTGACAACACCACTATGTTCCTGTGCTGTCCCTTCCATCAATGTCATGTCACACTGCCAACTCCACCTTGGATGAACAAACTCATGGAAGTAGAGCACCGTTTGGCTAGGGGCACATATTTCCTCTAAGCTCCTATTCTTGCCCTGTGACACACTCCAGGTGTGTTGGCCAAGCTATGGCCTCACTGACTCATCCCTAAATCACCTCCCATCACCTGTTCCCCTCTATTCTGACCTACTGTCAAAGTTCTGGCTGCTGATTTGTATATTCCTTCTATTCCTTTTCCCACTGTTGCTGTTGGATTTGGCTTTGGCTTACTCAGAAAGTCCTAAATGACACCTTTTCTATTTCAGCCTATCTCCCTCTACGTCAGCCCTGAACAGAAGGGCTATTCTCCTACCTGACCCTCCCTGGCCTTGCAGGCAGGACTTAGGATCAGAGAGCCATCCAGGGGACATTCACTGCAACAGAATAAGGTCATATTGGTGTCAACCAAGCTAGATTCAGCACTAGAGATGGAGGTTCCAACAGTCTCCAGGACCTTTCACCAGGCTCTACCTCAGGGGTCTGAGATCAGCACACTCTACAGAGAGACAGGGACACATTCAGCAGGACTGCTGATTTCCCAGGGAGGCTTTGAGAAAGTAGTGCTTCAGGAAGCAGCATCTGGGAGCTGACGCTGCTCCTACTTGGCAGCACAGAGCTGTCCCGTCCCTCCCACTGTTCCAGTCACAGTGATGATGGAGCAATCAGCACCGCACTGTGGCTGCAGTGGCTCGAGCTCACAGCCAAGTCACACAAGCTCTCCACGTGCCCTGCCATTATTATTTGGGGATAGTCATTGGAGCCAGGGAGGCCTGAGTTTGAATACCAGTGTGACTCTTTGGCCCCAGTCCTCTCTGAGCGTCAATTTTCTCAGCTATGAAATGACAGTGGTTATGCCTCCCTCATGGATTAAAACACATAAAAATGTATAGCACACACATCGCTTGACACAGCAGACACTGACCAATGTGAATTCTGATTCCTTTTCCTGAGAGTCTGATTCCAACTTGCAGCAGAATGTCCAGAATCCTAAAGAAGATGTGCTCTGCTGAGCCATCCTCTGTACCCAGTCGTCCTTCTGCCCGGCCCTCAAGGAAGAAGGCCATAACCTGAGTCAGACTTGGGGCTCTTCCTTCAGAGCATGATTGAATAGGCTTCATGGGAAGGAGTGGTGCTGGGGGTGGGGGACTCAAAAAAAAAATGCATACTCTTTTGTTTTCAAACTTTAGAGAACATGGGAATCATTTAGAGAGTTTATTAAAAATAGAGGCCAGGGCCAGGTGCAGTGGCTCATGCCTGATATCCCAGCACTTTGGGAGACCAAGGCAGGTGGATCACAAGGTCAGGAGTTCAAGACCAGCCCGGCCAAGATGGTGAAACCCTGTCTCTACTAAAAAAAAATACAAAAGTTAGCCAGCTGTGGTGGCGGGTGCCTGTAGTCCCAGCTATTTGGGAGACTGAGGCAGAGAATTGCTTGAACCCAAGAGACGGAGGTTGCAGTGAGCTGAGATCATGCCACTGAACTCCAGCCTGGATGACAGTGACACTCTGTCTCAAAATAAATAAATAAATAAAGACACGTTATAGTGAAACCCAAGTTTCTCTTCAAAGAATCAGTATGTCAGCACGTTCAGCTCTCTTCTTCTTTAATTCTCTATTTTAAAGTTTAACTTTCTTGTAATTCCAGTAAACAACTTTCTCCACCAGTTCTAATCAGTAGCTCACAACTGTTTCCCCTCTCCCCCCAGCTCCACCCTGACTCATCCTGGTCACCTGGCTACCTGCTCTGACCTGTCCATAACCGTCCTTCCTGCCAAAACACCCACCCTGCTACTCCAGCTCAGACCCCTGCTCTTTTTAAAATAGCCAGTCAGGATTAGTCTAGCTTGTGTGGTCTAACCCTAGCCAATGGGGGAAGGACACAGCAATAGGAACAACCCCCATCAGGCATAAGTATCTCTTCCCCACTTGTCCACGCATGTAGCGGCCACTGTTGTTCCATCCATGCACTGCATCCTTCTACAGAAGTAAACTGCCTTGCTGGGAGGATTTATCTTCAAGTGCTATTTCTTTCGTGGCATTGAAATTTTACTTATAACAGGCAGGTCCCTCCTTAGACTTCCTGCTGTTAGATAAAATTTAGAGGAGCCCTTTGGTTTGGACTGAGCTGCTGCACTAGGCCTGACAGACCAAACCAAAATGGAGTCACTCATGCTGAAGCTCTACCCCACCGAGTTGAAAATAAGTTGTTTATCTGAACTTCCCACAAATTGAGAGTGAGATAATAGCCCAGTCTCCGAGCAGGCTGATTTGAGCTAGTATGATAAGAAAATCTTCTCACTGGAGCCACTCCAATTGCTGGCCGCTTTACTCCTGGAACCTTCACCAACCAGATCCAGGCAGCCTTCCGGGAGCCACGGCTGCTTGTGGTTACTGACCCCAGGGCTGACCACCAGCCTCTCGCGGAGGCGTCTTATGTTAACCTACCTACCATTGCTCTGTGTAACACAGATTCTCCTCTGCGTTGTGTGGACCTTGCCATTCCATGCAACAACAAGGGAGCTCACTCAGTGGGTTTGATGTGGTGGATGCTGGCTCGGGAAATTTTGTGCATGTGAGGCACCATTTCCTGTGAACACCCGTGGGAGGTCACGCCTGATCTCTACTTCTACAGAGATCCTGAAGCGATTGAAAAAGAAGAGCAGGCTGCTGCTGAAAAGGCTGTGACCAAGGAGGAATTTCAGGGCGAATGGACTGCTCCAGCTCCTGAGTTCACTGCTACTCAGCCTGAGGTTGCTGACTGGTCTGAAGGCGTGCAGGTGCCATCTGTGCCTATCCAGCAGTTCCCTACTGAAGACTGGAGCAGTCAGCCTGCCACGGAAGCCTGGTCTGCAGCTCCCACTGCTCAGGCCACTGAACGGGTAGGAGCAACCACTGAATGGTGTTGAGCTGTTCTTATGTGGGCTCTTAAGCAACATGGAAATAAGATTCATGGAAAATAAACATCAAGTTTCTAAAAAAAAAAGAAAAAGAAAAAGAAAATCTCTACTTTAACCTTTACAAGGAAAGGAAATTTGAAACCACCAATCCACTTTTCATTCTCTGTTAGAAGCCAACTTCCTCTGCTCAGGCTATCGGAACACTCATCATATTTTGCAGAATGAAGTATTGCTCAATTCTAGAATTGCAAATAAAACCCAAGTAAGATCTTTAAACTGGCCAGTCACAGTGGCTCACACCTGCAGTCCCAGCACTTTGGGAGGCTAAAGCACATCACTGAGCCCAGGGGTTCAAGACCAACCTGGGCAACATAGTGAGACTCCATCTCTACAAACAACTATTTTTTTGTTTTCTTTTTTTTAAGACAGGCTCTCCCTCTGTTACCCAGGCTGGAGTGCAGTGGTGCAATCACAGCTCACTGTAGCCTTGATCTCCCAGGCTCAGGTGATCCTCCTGTCTCAGTCTCCAGAGTAGCCAGGACAATAGATATGCAGCACCATATCTGGATAATTTTTTTTTTTTTTTTTTAGTAGAGAAGAGGTCTCATTCTGTTGCTCAGGCTGGTCTCAAACTCCTGAGCTTAAGCGATCCTCCCACCTTGGCCTCTCAAAAAGCTGGGATTACAAGCATAAGCCACCATTCCTGGCCTACAAAAATTTTTTTTTTAATTGTATGAGTGTGGTGGCATTAATCTGCAGTCTCAACTACTTGGGAGGCTAAGGTAGTTGGATCACTTGAACTCCGGAGGTTGAGGCTAGAGTGAGCTGTGATGGTGTTACTGCACTCCAGCCTGAGCAACATAGCAAGATACTGTCTAAAAAAATATGTATATATGTGGCCGGGCGCAGTCGTTCACGCCTGTAATCCCAGCACTCACTTTGGGAGGCCAAGGTGGGTGGATCACGAGGTCAAGAGATCAAGACCATCCTGGCCAACATGGTGAAACTCCGTCTCTACTAAAAATACAAAAATTGGCTGGGCGTGGTGGCTTATGCTTGTAATCCCAGCACTTTGGAGGCCAAGGCGGGTGGATCACCTGAGGTCGGGAGTTCAAGACCAGCCTGACCAACATGGTGAAACCCCGTCTTAAAAAAAATAAAATAAAATAAAATAAAAAATAAAAATAAAAATACAAAAACTAGCCAGGCATGATGGCACGCGCCTGTGGTCCCAGCTACTCGGGAGGCTGAGGCGGAAGAATCACTTGAACCCAGGAGGCGGAGGTTGCAGCGAGCTGAGATTGTGCCACTGCACTCCGCCCTGGCAACAGAGCAAGACTCCGTCTCAAAAAAAAAAAAAAAAAAAAATGTATATATGTATATATATAGTCTTGTCCCTTGGAATCTCCTGAGTTATAAGGGGTTTTTTTAATGTGCTAATGAGATGACTCAAGATGAGGGGCCCTAGATAGCTTCAGGATGGGGGCCTGTTGCCAGAAAAACCAGTTGAGAGATTTGAGGATTAGAACTGTCAGCCCCACTTCCCTAGGTGGTGGGGAGGGATTAAAGATTGAGTTTGATTATCAAAGACAAAGACTTGATTGATCTTGCCTATGTAATGAAACCTCCACAAAAACCCCTAACCAATGGGTTTGGTGAGTTTCTGGTTTGATGAACATATGGATGTGCTGGAAAGGTGGGGAGCAAGAGAGGTCAAGGAAGCTCTGCCCCACCCCACCCCCATATCTTGCCCTATGCATCTTATTCATTTGGCTTCTCCTTTTAGCCTTTATAAGAAACCAGTGAGCACATGTAAGGTATTTTTCTGAGTTCTGGTGAAATAGGGTGAGTCACTCTAGTGAATTAGCAAACCTGAAAGGAGGTCATGGAAACCCTCACATTTGTGGTGGTCTGCACAGAAGTGTGGGTAGCCTGGGCACTCTATTTGCAGCTGGTGTCTGAAGACAGGGGTAGTCTTGTGAGACTGAGCCCTTTAACTTGTGGGATCTGACACTAACTCCAGATAGCCAAAATTGAATTGAATTATGGGACACCCAACTGGTGTCATAGAATTGGTGCAATTGGGTGTCAGAGGTGGTGTCAGAGAAAACACTGCACATTAGCCTGTCACATTTGCTCCCTCTTGACCTCACCTGGCCCTTGTTATACCCACACATCTTTTTTTTTTTTTGAGACAGAGTCTCCCTCCGTCACCAGGCACCAGACTGGAGTGCAGTGGCGCGATCTCGGCTCACTGCAACCTCCGCCTCCCGGGTTCAAGCAATTCTCCTGCCTCAGCCTCCTGAGTAGCTGGGACTACAGGCGCGCGCCACCACGCCCAGCTAATTTTTGTATTTTTAGTAGAGACGGGGTTTCACCATATAGGCAAGAGTGGTCTCGATTTCCTGACCTTCTGATCCGCCCGCCTCGGCCTCCCAAAGTGCTGGGATTACAGGCGTGAGCCACCGCACCCGGCCACCCACACATCTTTATAGGATGTGGTTAAGCCCAGAAGAAACTGCCAATTCCATTGCAATTCTCTGACCTAGATTCAACGTTAGCCTTTTGAAGAAACGCAGAAGTGAGGCTGACATTTCTTTATTCAAGCCTACCCAAGGCAGGGCTGGATTTGACTGTGGGCCTCTGATCTTCTTCTGACTATAGTCTATACCACACCTGGTGGGCTGTTCCAGCAGACCGTGGCGCACAGGACCTCTGCTCTAGAACAGGATGGAACACTCTTGCTGATCATCTGATGGACTCAGTACCTGCCCTGACTGTGGAAGGACCCTGTCTTGTGAGCCTGGCTACATGGGGTCTGCCAGAGCCGTCCTATCTGGCTAGATTCTTTGCCCTAGTTCCTCTCGGCTTTTTTTCAGTAGTTCAGCTTTTCTTAGGGCCCCAAAGTTGCTGAAATAAACTCATGCAGATATTTCCACTTTAATGTGCCCCAGGAGCCCAGGCAAAGGCTCTGCCGAAAAGACTTCCCTCCTGCTCCTGAGGTCACAGCCATGCTGCTGTCCCAGTGTGTGGTTAAATACCATCTTCTCCCCTTTGCCTTCCATTCTCTCTCTCTTCTTCTGAAGAAGCCACATAGTTTCATCAATCAATGCTACCCGTTTAAATCTATTCGTGCTGCTGTAACAAAAACTCCCTGAGACTGGGTAATTTATCAACAACAGAAATTGATTTCTCACAGTTCTGGAGGCCAGCAAGTCCAAGATGAAGGTGCCAGGGGGCTTGGTGCCTGGTTAGGGCCAGCTCTCTTCTTCTAAGATGGTGCCTTGAAGGCTGTGTCCTCATTTGGTGGAAGGAAGGAAGGGCAAAAGTACCAGCCTTTTATAAGGCACTAATCTTTCATGAAGGCAGAACCTTCATGACTTCATGACTTCCCAAAAGGCCTCACTTCTTAATACCACCACAATAAGGATTAAGTTTAACATGAATTTTAGAGGGGATGCATTCAAACCACAGCACCATCCATCTTGGTGTACCTGCCGGCATGCTTGAAACCAGACAAAAGGGCTTCATTCTCAGTCTTTTTTTTTTTCCACCCCCAAAAATGTGGCATTTCTTGACAGGGACTCTTCTGCTAGACCCCATTCAGAACAAAGTTAACCTGGTCAGTGAGTGTCTCCCTCACCTGCAAGGAAGAATTTGGTAAGAGATGGCACAAAATCAAGGGACATGACTGAGGCTCAAAGAGCTGTAGACCTCCGCGTGGAATTTGCTGGCCGAGCTTCTGCGTTGAACAGAGGCTCAAGTCATCCATAGAGAAGCTTTCCTGGGACTGCAGGGATGTACTGTGGAGATCCCATTAATTACTGGAAGCACCTTGCACCAGCTGCAAAGACATCCCTGGGGACCTCAGCTGGATACGACGTGGGATAGTGCCCAGATAGCTCCCAGTCACTTGGTCCAAGGAAATTCCTCACTGTAACTACACTGGGTCAGTGCTAACTCCTGGAAACCTCTCCTTCCAACTCTGCCTCAGTCTCCGGTGACTTGGAGTTCTCCACGTCTTCTGTGAGAGCCGCACCTGGTGGGCTGTTCTGTGAGGGTTGCTCTGTTGAGTGTTGGGGGAAAACTCTGCGTGGCTTGAGCTCTTCTGTTGACAAGCCCATTGCCATCAAAATGGCTCTTCCTCTGTACCACCACCCTCTGGTCATAATGAACATCTCTGTCTAGAGCTCCTTCAGACTTTCCCACTATGATCCTCAGGACCTCTAGCTCCACACATGTGAGTGCACCATCATCTAGACTAAAATCGCTGTGTTCTTCTAGATCCCTGGAAATCATCTGACTCTGTGTTCTCACCTTGGGTCGTGCCTGAATTGTATCTGACACCCCAGGTATGTGCTCATAAACACCTGGTAGCCAGTACACACCTAAGACACAGGCTCAAATTCTTAATGTATATGAAGGATGGGAGGAATGAGGAAACACCAACCCTCCAAGGTCCCAGGAGAGTCTGTATTTAAATGCCATCAACTATTCATAAAGAATGCAGCAGAGTTCTAGTTACTCCCCCAGTGGCTTCCCCTTTTTGCTACATTAACAGAATGCCTAGATTAATGACTATACATTTCAAAATCTACCCTGCAGTTTGATATGATTATTTGGATATAAGTTCTGACCAATGGAATGTGAGGGGAAGTGGTGTATGGAACTTTCAGGATACGTCCTTAAAGAGAGGGGCCAGCCGGGCACGGTGGCTCACACCTGTAATCCCAGCACTTTGGGAGGCTGAGACAGGAGAATCACTTGAGGTCAGGAGTCTGAGACCAGCCTGATCAACATGGTGAAACCTTATCTCTACTAAAAATTCAAAAATTAGCCGGGCATGGTGACACATGCCTATAATCCCAGCTACTTGGGAGGCAGAGGTTGCAGTGAGCCGAGATCACACCATTGCACTCCAGCCTAGGGAACAAGAGCAAGACTCCGTATCAAAAAAAAAAAGAGAGAAAGGGGCCATGCCCCTTCTCCAGTATTCCCTCCCCTGTCCCCTCTCTCTTATCCTGCTGCTCTAAATGTGGACATGGTGGCATCCTTGGCCAAGAGGACTTCAAGCCATACCCCACGCCCTAGGGATGGTGAGACAAGTTAGAAGAGGACTAGGTCCCAGATTACCATAGTGAGCACAGCTGCCATACTACCCCTGGACCACCTACTGAGTGAATCAATCAGCCAGGGCCCTGATCATCCCTGAACATCTTTTTTGGATATGCCAAAAAAGCAAAAATAAATGGCCTGACCACTCTGTAGTCAGCCATGTCTCAGGGTTAAGTTTGCGTGAGTAACCTTGAGGAATGAGGTAACATCTCCCAGACAGAAAGCAGGCTTGCTTGATACTCTATGAAAGCAGAACAATTTCAGCTGTCATGTGAGTCCACTATGTGCACAGTGTTCACCTGGTTTCCTCTGTGTTGTCTTCATGGGTCTTGGTGGACACGGGGAACTAGAACCAAAATGATGAGTATGTTACTTGCTGTGCAGTCAGTAATACAATTTTTGTCTCACCCTGCCTGGCCTGTTTTGCAATTTTTAATATTCTATGAATGACATACGTATCATTTTGTCATTGCTTTCCTTGCCCCACTTAACATTGTAGTTATAAAATTCACGTGTGAGGATCTGTGGAGTCCTAGCACAATCATTTTCCTGTTTTCTCATCTTCCATTGCATGGGTATACCACCATTTGCTTATCTGCTCTTCGACCGAAGAACCTGAAGTTATTTGTCTCAGACAAGGGCAACTTCTGCCAGCATCCATGAAACAGTAGTAGGATAAAATTCCAGAACCTGACATCCCTGCCTCTGACTCCATTCTGCAGATACAGATTGTTACTGCCAGACAGGTTGGGGATGCTAGAGATCATGAGGTAAAAACAGCAGGACTGAAAATAAGGCCAACCTAGCAGGAAACCAAACCAACAGGATGAGAAAAACAAGTCATACTGACATAGTTTTAGTCCAGATTCATCCATGCCTGGAGGTTGTTTTTAGGAGAGAAGTCATCTTGTATCTCTCTTAAACCGAATCCAAAACTGCTATTTTGGATTTCTGTCACAGGCAGCCAGTCTTAATCCTAACTAATCAAACAGTAACTTTTCCAAGTTCTGATTTGGCAAAAAAAAAAAAAAATCATGCTTATTATATCTTATTGGATATTTATCATTCAAGCTAACCACATACAATCCATTCAAAAGCAAGATATTGTAAGAGTGACACGTGCACATCAGTTAGGACCTCTTCAACAGGTCATGTCACAGAGCAATTATGAAGACCACACTGGTTAGACACAGTGGCTCACGCCTGCAATCCCAACATGTTGGGAGGCGGAGTTGGGAGGATCACTTGAGTCCAGGATTTCAAGACCAGCCTAGGCAACATGGCGAAACCCCGTCTCTACAAAAAATACAAATATTAGCCAGGTGTGATGGCATGCACATTCACAGCTACTTGGCGGGCTGATATGGAATCGCTTGAGTCCAGGAAGTTGAGGCTGCCGTGAGTCATGATTGAGCCACTGCACTGGAGCCTGGGTGACAGAGCAAGACACTGTCTCAAAAATAAATAAATAGGAAGAACATACTATGCATGGTTACTAGAGTTAGCAGATATCAAAGGCACTGTTACGGGATCAGGCTGTCAAAAGTTTAAGTGACTTCTCCACATTTGAGTAAGACAATTATTATTATTATTATTATTATTTGAGACAGAGTCTTACTCAGCCACCCAGGCTGGAATGCAGTGGTGCAATCTCAGCTCACTGCAACCACAGTCTCTGGGTTCAAATCATTCTCCCGTCTCAGCCTCCAGAGTAACTGGGATTATAGGGACCCAGCATCATGCCCGGATAATTTTTGTATTTTAGTAGAGAGAGGGTTTCACCATGTTGGCCAGGCTGGCTTGAACTCCTGACCTCAGGTGATCCGCCTGCCTCGGCCTCCCAAAGTGCTAGGATTACAGGCGTGAGCTACCGCGCCTGGCCAAGTAAGATAATTTTTAAAAGCTGCTTGAGTGTTATTTTCTTCCATGAATTAGATTAATCCATGCTTTTAAATATAAGATTCCTATTACAGGGAATGGAGCCCAGATGAAGTTGGAGGGCAAATCCCTGATCTGCCTTGTCCCCAAAGTTCTTTCTAGCATGTCGGCAGCTCTTGTTTTTTAAGAACATCAATGTAATTGGAAATATTGAGAAAGGTTCCAATAAGGTTGAATCACTACCACATAAATCAGGAGACCAGCGCAGACACAGATAAAACAAGAATAGATGTGAGGGTATGGCAACACCTGCTACTGAGCCATGGACAAAATGTTGAAAGCTCTTCTGCGAGACACAGGTATTTTGATGTGTCAAAATATTCTAAATGCTTGATTTCTCAACCGTAATTCCCTGTGTAGTTATTTCGTATTTCCAACTTTAACATATTCGCAATTCTCTAATGAAATTAGCACCATCACTCTATTTTGGATGCATGTTGTTTTTGCCAGCTCAGCATTCATTCTCACTTTAGGAACAGCATCCAGATTCTCCCCTGGGGAACTACCCATTCCTACTACCAGTCCATACTGTTGAGTGAGGCTGACATTACCCTACCAAGCACCAGGTAACTGGTTCGCAAGGGCACATGAATGATTCAAGCCTGCCCAGTGCGATTCAATACTAGGACTTCCACTGATACTACTGGGAGTAAGAAACTTGCTTTATACTTAGATTGCTACTGTAGGACAGTCTGGTGATGGTGCCAGTTTCACACATCAGCCTCCTGATGTGTAGCTGGGATTACAGGCACACACCACCATGCCCAGCTAATTTTTGTATTTTTAGTAGAGATGCGGTTTCAACATGTTGGCCAGGCTGGTTGTGAACTCCTAATCTCAAGTCATCCGCCCGCCTCGGCCTCCCAAAGTGCTGGGATTACAGGTGTGAGCCACCCCGCCTGGCCTGTTTTGTAATTTTTAATATTATATAAATGATATTTATGTATCCTTTTGTCACTGTTTTTTCGCCCCCACCCCCACTTAACATTGTCATTATGAAATTCATGTGTGATGATCTGTGGAGTCCTAGCACAATCATTTTCCTGTTTTCTCATCTTCCATTGCATAGATATACCACAGTTTGCTTATCTGCTCTTCAACAGAAGAACCTGAAGTTGTTTCCACATTTTTATTCTTATACATAATATAGCTGTAAATATTCTTACACACATACGCAAAAGATCATCCAGAGTATACTATAAGGAATGAAAACGCTGGGTCTTCATGGGCTATTGCTGGTTCATGTGCAATTTGACTTCATTAGATATCAATAATTTGTCCTCCAGAGTGGTTTTACCAATTGAGACATCCACCAGCTGTGTATAAGAGATGCTTCTTATTCTCTCCAGCACTCAACAAATATTTATTAGTGAGCTACTAGTTTGTTCTACTTATTGGTATGCAGCAGTGACAGTTCCTACTCTCTTGGAGCTTCCATTCTCTTGGCATGAGACATCCAATAACAAATAAACAAATGAATACATAATACATCTGGAGGTGATTACCGCCTTGTCTCTCTCTTTGTTTTTGAGACAAAGTCTCACTGTTGCCCAGACTGGAGTGCAGTGGCACGATCTTGGCTCACTCAACCTCTGCCTCCTAGGTTCAAGCGATTCTCCTGCCTCAGCCTCTCAAGTAGCTGGGACTACAGGCAGCTGCCACCATGCCCAATTACTTTTTGTATTTTTAGTAGAGATGGTGTTTCACCATGCTGGCCAGGCTGCTCTTGAAATCCTGACAAGTGCTCCACCCACTTCAGCCTCCCAAAGTGCTGTGATTACAGGTGTGAGCCACCACGCCTGGCTGAGTGCCTTGTTTCTAGTGCTTGTTTCTAGGTACAAAGGACTAGCTCTTCCTCCGGGGCCCTTCTTTATCTACCGTAAGTGCATGCAATGCCCTCATGAGTCCAACATGACCTAATTCAAGAAACCCATCTTTTTAAACTTGTAATTACCTTAAAATTAGAAGATGAACATTTTACTTTGCTGTAGTGTGTTAAAATATACAGTGTTTTGGAATCCAAGTTCTTAGATGACCGTAATACCAGGCATTATATGAGGAAGTGGTGAAGTGTTCCCATCTTTGCAGTCACACTGCTCAGAATCAAATTTTGGTTTCCTGACTTATCAACCCTGTGACCTTGAACTCTGAAGTTCACCTCTCTTAGTTTCCATTTTTTTTTTTTTGAGTCAGAGTCTTGCTCTGTCGCCCACGCTGGAGTGCAGAGGCATGATATCGGCTCACTGCAAACTCCACCTCTTGGTTTCAAGCGATTCTCCTGCCTCAGCCTCCTGAGTAGCTGGTATTACAGGCACATGTCACCAGGCCCAGCTAATTTTTGTATTTTTAGTAGAGATGGGGTTTCACCATGTTAGTCAGGCTGGTCTGGAACTGCTGACTTCCTGATCCGCCCGCCTCCCCTCCCAAAGTGCTGGGATTACAGGTGTGAACCACCGAGCCCGGCCCAACTCTCTTAGTTTTCATATCAGATAATAGTACCTGACTCATAGGGGTGCTTATCATCGTGTCCAGTACATTTTACTACCAGTCAATTAATAATTAAATAGGCCAACCATGTGACATTATTCCTCTTTTACAGATGAGGAAATTGAGGTTCTGAGTGGTTGAACAAATTGTCCGGCCAGTAAGTGCTAGTACCTCCGTACCTCCTGAACCCAGGTCTTCTGATACCAGAGCCAGTTCTCTACTACAACATTGCTTGTATATATGAATGTATCAGTATTCATCCAACAATTATTTATTGAACATCTACTATACGACAGTTACTCGGTGCTAGGAAATTCTAAAATATTCCTAATAGAGCTGGTCATATTTGAGCAACCCTGAAATTATACATATCTTTTTTTTTTTTTTTTTTTGAGACGGAGTTTCACTCTTGTTACCTAGGCTGGAGTGCAATGGCGCGATCTCGGCTCACCGCAACCTCCGCCTCCTGGGTTCAAGCAATTCTCCTGCCTCAGCCTCCCGAGTAGCTGGGACTACAGGCACGTGCCACCATGCCCAGCTAATTTTTGTATTTTTAGTAGAGACGGGGTTTCACCATGTTGACCAGGATGGTCTTGATCTCTTGA
>PVKV010028011.1:0-25595 GCA_004027835.1 Alouatta palliata | reverse complement strand
GTTAGGTCTTATGTTTAAGTCTTTAATCCATCTGGAGTTAATTTTAGTGTAAGGTGTCAGGAAGGGGTCCAGTTTCTGCTTTCTGCACATGGCTAGCCAGTTTTCCCAACACCATTTATTAAACAGGGACTCCTTTCCCCATTGCTTGTTTTTGTCAGGTTTGTCAAAGATCGGATGGTTGTAGATGTGTTGTGTTGCTCGGAGGCCTCTGTTCTGTTCCATTGGTCTATATCTCTGTTTTGGTACCAGTACCATGCTGTTTTGATTACTGTAGTAAAGCAACTCTTCTATTGCCTTCATTAATGGAGGAA
The DNA here is from genome assembly GCA_004027835.1 of Alouatta palliata. Classification (NCBI taxonomy): domain Eukaryota; kingdom Metazoa; phylum Chordata; class Mammalia; order Primates; family Atelidae; genus Alouatta; species Alouatta palliata. Next base: position 25,284 of record PVKV010028011.1, on the reverse strand, counting down.
ACATGGGAATTTTTTTTTTCACTTTGCTATCAAAAACATTGCATCTCTTCTCTTTTGGTAGAAGATAACAGGCAATATTGATGACTAATTATATATGACCTTTTTGTTTGTTTCTTTTTATTTCTTAAGGATTCTCTTATCTCCTGGCACTTGGGACACCCATGTCTTTGCTACCAGATTTTGGTTTAGTTTGACTAACAGTCTTTCTCAACTGTGGGGTCGACAAGTTATTCACATCATTTTCTGTGCCCATTGAATATTTGATTTTCTGATTGCTGATAAAATTATGTATGCTATTTGTCTTGGTTTCAACAACAACAACAAGAACAAAAACAAAAACAAAACTCTCACTCACCTTGTAAGCATGCCATGTAACAGAAAAGCAGCCCCTGGATCAAGGAATATCACAATAACTGTAACTTTAAACCTTTTATGACTTCTTGACTTTCATGTTCTGATGCTGTTACTACTGATTATTGAATTTTTAATAAGGGGTTGGCTAGTGTGTTCAGTTTCAGAGTTCATGCATCAGAGATGGCCATTGACATTTGCCATGGTTAAAATTTTCTTTTTAGACTTTATGATTTTTAATTTTTTGTGGGTACATAGAAGGTGTATGTATATATGAGCTACATGGGATGTTTTGATACAGGCATACAATGTGAAATAATCACATCATGGCGAGTGGGGTGTCCATCCCCTCAAGCATTTATTCTTTGTGTTGTAAACAATCCAATTATTTATTCATTTAATATGTTTTCTTTTTTACTGAAATATTTAGTGTCCATCTTCATAGAGACTGTCAAAAATTGCCAATACTGACTATGTTATAAGTCATCATGGTGGAGTATTGGGAAAAGTTTTCAGTTAGCAATAATCACACCTCAGACAAACCTCATTGCCTACAATACTTCAAAGTATTGTAGTGCAAAGCTCTTTTAGTTATTTTAAAATGTACAATTAAGTTAGCATTGAATGTAGTCACCCACTGTCCTATAAAAAGTAAGTCTTATACATGCTATTTTTTGTACCTATTTATGTTTAAAATGTCTTTATCATTTATAAAATTGAAACTAAAAGCATCTGTTTCTATAAATCATGACTGCTGGTTGAAAATCAATTAAATAATCAAAATACCTTTTTTTAAACAGAGAATCCTAGATTCTAAAGGATCTTGTCTGGATGCCAGAGCTGTGTATAGAATGAGAGCCTGGTGGACTTGGTTGGCCTCCTGTTGTTCATTTCAGAGACTGAAAACCAAAGTTTGTGGTGGAGAGTCTTTGAACTGTATGTAAAAGTATCTGAAGGTCATGACAATTTCAAAGGTAAATAGAAATGGACTTTCATTGATCTATAGTATTTGCTCTTGACCTTGACTGAAATTGTAAAACTAAGGCTGCCACATCTCTGTAAGTACCTGTCTCTTTCTGCATACAAACAAATTAGTTTTTTTTTTTTTAAATATAAGTTTCTATTCATAACTAGCCCTTTTGCATCTGTGTCTAGTGACTTTTTTTGAGAAAACGTTTGGAGATTAATTGATTATAGGAATTTGTCATTTGTGCACAAATGTCTGAAGGATTTAATGTTTAATTCAAATAGAAGGCACATGAAAAAGGTGCAAGAATTGAAGGCACGAGATATGCCTAAAAGTGGTGGAGCAATGGATCTGAACAGGATGATGGGTTGAAAGTGCTTAAAAGAGGCAGCTAGGATCCTGGATTCATGTCCTACCACCACAGCCAGGGAAACATCCTGCTACACCTACTAGAAGATTGGAGGCTTATATCTGGAGAGACTGAATTCTGGGTTTGCTCAGGCACAAATGAAGGTGGGATGACAAACCTTGATGAAATCTTTTGGTAAAAGTAGTAGAGAATTTTAAGAGAATTTTATTGAAATTATTGAGACATTTTTATATGTCTGGGAAAAGAGTAAATTAATTTTTTAGTGCTTTTCTGATTTGAATATGTGTTGGAAGAAACTGGAGATGAAATGTGAATGATCCTTTTCTGGCTTGTTTGGAAGTTTCTCCTCAACAGATAAATCTAAAGCTTTATGAATTTGTAACATTATTTCTTTGCTCTCCAGAAAATGGAAGTTTTCATAAAATACATCTAAGTTTTAGAAAACAGAATATTTTTCTTTGTTCTTTCTGATTGGAACAATTGTTATTTGGAAGTTAGACTCTCGCTGGTCAATCATCTGATTATCTTATTTTCTTGTTCAAGTCTCTGACAGATTTTCTCAACCTTATTTTCCAACGCTTCTTTTGAATTGAATTCTTCACTTCTTATATTGTTTTTTTTTTTTGAGACAGAGTCTCACTCCGTCGCCAGGCGCCAGACTGGAGTGCAATGGCGCGATCTCGGCTCACCGCAACCTCCGCCTCCTGGGTTCAAGCAATTCTCCTGCCTCAGCCTCCTGAGTAGCTGGGATTACAGGCAAGCGCCACCATGCCCAGCTAATTTTTGTATTTTTAGTAGAGACGGGGTTTCACCATGTTGGCCAAGATGGTCTCGATCTCCTGTTATATTGTATTTTTAATTTCCAAGAGCTTTTCTTTTCTGTTGTTGTTGTTCTCTGATGGTTCTTTTTTTTTTTTTTCAGCCTCCTATTATTATTTCTTGGATACAATATACTCTCTTCTTTTCTGAGGAGATTATTATGTCTTGAAACTTTCTTGGCTATTTTCTCTGTTTCTTGGATTTTCTTTCTTTTTAACATTTTTTCTCCTCTGTTTTTATTTTGAATCCTGTCTTTCAAGAGAGGGTGGTTATTTAAGATAAGAGGAATAACAAAACAGACTGGAAACTGTATTTGGGTGGAGGATGGATGTAAACTGGTAGGCTTTACCCTAGAAAGTTCTGGCTGGGCTTTTTTATTGGACAGCCATCAACTTGCAGTATCTTTAAGTATTTTTTGGGGGGATGGTAAGTTTCTCCACAGAGGACTTGACTAATATTTTGTGAAAAGAATCTAAGCCTGCCTTCAGGTTCTGCCAGCTGATTGGGGACTAGGGCTTGAGAATTTTTTTTCAGTTAATACCCTTGTTTTCATCTGGGCATCTCATATTCACCTTTATCTGTGCCTGCATCCAGCATCCCCTGAATTCACTTTTCCAGATAGCAATCCTCGAGACTCCTGGTATGATATGGGGTCTGTCAACTGTCTGTGATGGATGGAAAAGGAGTCCTGGAATTCTATCTGCCTCTTTTCACACACTTACAATCCTATTTTTAGATTCTGCTCTGCTGCTTTCAGAAGTATCTGGTAACTTCATCCCTGAGGTGTTATATCAGGGTTTGGCAAACCGTTATTTGTCAAACCACAATTTGCTTTATCCTTTCAATCTCTGCCTGTTTTCATAAATAAAGTTTTCCTGGAACACAGCCATGTCTGTAGACATGTATTATCTATGACTGCAGAGATGGATAGTTGTGACAGAGACCCTATGGCATGGAAAGCCTAAAATATTTACTATCCGGACCTTTACATAAAAAACGTACTGATGACTGTACCACATGACGGTATGAATCAACCTGCTTCTGGATTTCCCCTACTGCCACTTTGCGTTTCAGTGCTTTCTGATTTACTAAATTGGTTAACATTTGTTGATCTATTTTCTAAGTTTCAAAATTAATTATTGTTTTATTTTCTTTCAATCTTTTTGTCTTTGTGGGTTTATTTCTTTTTCTTCCCTTAGTGTAATTTTAGTATAGAGGTTCAGGAGAGTGTAGAGGCAAATCCTTGTATCCTCTCTGCCATATTCAATCAGAAATCTGAGGTAGGAATCATCAATGCCATTAGAAAAGAAAATTAAGTTTGCAGGAAGTTAATTGCTCAAGGTCACAGAGCAGACCTGGGCTACAAGCCTAGGTCTTGTGGAGAGCCCCTGTAAGGTAAATTCCACAAAGAAAGTGATTTTGTTTTGTTCACTGCTGTATTCTTAGAACTTTGGCTGATATTTAGGATGTACTAGATAAATATTTGTTTTAGTTGTTGCTGTAAAGTTCGTGTTTGTAATCATTTTGATCTGTTATCTCCAATAAGTGTTGATTTTCTCAGGAATATTTGTTTCAGTCTCTAGACATTGTTCCCATTGTGAATTATGGCCTGGGTTTGTCACTAACTTGTTATGTGAAATCAGAGCAGAGGCTCTTTGATCTTTAGTAACCTCAAATTTTGTCCGTATTTCATTCAGTGTGTTAGTGAGAACCATACAAGATACGGTGTCTGAAAGCTTATTGAAATGAATAAAGTGTAAAACGCAAAGTTTTATTTTTACAGTTTATAATATTAAATATCACCAATTGAATAATGGAAATTCAATGTTAAATAATAAATATATCATAATATGTATTTCTTCCTTCAAATTATTTCTCAGCTTGGGTACAGAATATCAGACTCTTGGTCTACTTATTGACTAAATGTTTTCAGTCTCCTTATCTGGGTTTTCCTCTTCATTACAATCTCTAAATGTTGGAGGAACAAGGGACAAATCCTCAAGCCTCTTCTTTTCTCCGTTTATATCCTCCCTTAGGTGGTCTCATTCAGTTCCATGATTTTAAATATTGTCTATTTATATTAATTACTCACAACTTTTATCTCCTTGATCTTCCTCTAATTTCTAGAAGTCTCTTTTTACAAAATATTCACTTGGATATTTAACAGGCACCTCAAATCTAACACACCACTATATTCTGGAATGTCTGAGCCTTGACACTATTGATATTTTGGGCTGGGTAATTATTGTTATGGGGGAATGTCCTGTGAGCTGTAAGATGCTTAGCAGCATCCCTGGCCTCTATCCACTGTATGCCAGTAGCACCTCCCAGCTATGACAACAGAAATTGTTTCCAGACATTGTTAAATCTCCCCTCATGGGCAAAATCACCTCTGATTGAATACCGGTGCTTTATTCTAGCTTCCAACAAATTCTGCACCTCCTTATTTTTCTGTACCTGAGTAAAAGGGACCACCATCTCCAAACCTACAATTCATCCTTGATTTTTTGCTTTACCTTACTCGCTATATCTAACATAGCAGTAGGTGTCAGTAAACTTTATTGTGAAAATCCATCCTAAATCTGTCAACTCTCAGTTCACTACTACTGCCACTGGTATTAGTCAGATTTTGCTGTGATAATGATGTGTAACAAAAAGCTCTGAAATATCCATGGCTAAGAAATGAAATTTTTTTTGACCTACCAGTCTGTGGGTTGTCTATGATTCTGCAATACTGTGAGTCATGTTCAGGTATGCCTCATCTGTTTCTTATTCTTGGACACAGATCACAAGAGTAGAGTCAGGGCATGTTTCTCTCAAGTCTCACAGAATAGGAGCACATGTGGACAAGTAGAAATAGGCAAGCCCTTCTAACAGCTTTGCTCAAAACTAGCACTTTCACTTCTGCCCACATTCTATTGGTCAAACTAAATCACATGGCCAAACTACAAGTCAGTAGATCAGAGAAGTACACTTCCCCAGCAGGGAAGCCACAACAAAGGCCAAGTGGAAGTAAAAAGTCAGGAACAAATAATACTCTGTATAACTTTATTACAGAGTAATTACAGAGTAATAAAGTTGTACAGAGTATTATTTTACCCTGGTTCTTGCCTTTATCATCTCTGACCTGAATGATGTCAATAGCCTCCCAAATGGTTTCCCCAATTCTACTCATGCTCCCAGTACAGGAGCCAAAGTGATTTTTCAGAAACATAAATTAGATTCCATCACTTTTAGACTTAAAACTCTCCAATTGCTTCTCATCACACTAACAGTAAAAATTAATCACCTTTGTTGTTAAATGCTAAAACAAAGTGCTAAGTGTGTACATATTATGCTACCTTTTGTGTGAGAAATAAGAAGAAAGAAGAAACTATGCACAAATCTACCTATCTTTAGAAAAAGAAACACCAGAAGTATTTGCAAAACAATGAAGTTGATTACCTATATGGAATGGTTAGGGAAGGGGAACAGGATGGAAAAGATAGGACCTACGGTGTCACATCTCTGAGTATACTTCTTGTTTAATTTTGATTTTGTGAACAACACTATAACCTCTGTCTTGGGTGGCATTGTGGTTTGGGGGAACGTAGGGAGAGAAAAGCAAACACACCCTCAGCTCTTCCTAATAGGTTTGGTTTTTATGTTGGTATGAGTGAAGCAATTCTAAAATGACTTTTGATATCTATAGATTTGGGCACACAATGAAATGAGTTGATATTGACTATTGGAAGCCAGAGTTCTCAATGGATGAAGAGACACAGAAAAATAAAATGGAGGAAGGCAAGGAAGATCTCTGAAGAGACAGATTGGAATTGGAGGCATTGGTATGAACCATGATTCTAAAATAGTTAGATACTGGTGTCTATGCTTGTATATATCCAGAAGTTTATGTATGCATGTTTAAATGTGTGTGTAATATGTATGTATACACATATGTACACATGTATATATTTCCTAGCTTTGTCTACTGAAAGAGTCCACAAGCAAAGATATCCTAGCAATGAATCTTGGTCTCTAAGATTATTCCCTGTTGGGAGATGGGGGTGGGGTGGGGGGAAGATGGCCGAAAGGAGGCTTCTCCGGAGTGCAGCTACCACTAAGACAGAACCAGAGTGATATCTGTGTCTCTGAGTGAGGTACTGGTTTTGTTTTAAAGGGACTGATTGAACAATGGGATTAACTCCCAGATAAGGCAGTGAAAGAAGCTCAAAGGCATCCAGCTGAGGCAAGGTGGGGCACTGCCCCATCTAAAAAGTGTATCAGGCACAAAGGATCAGGGGGACATCACCTCCTCAGTTCTCTGAATCAGATACAGCAATTTACTCTGAGACTTTGGCAGCACACAGACCAGGAAAAGGCCGCCTTGCTGAGAACCACCCAGAGGTGCAGACCTGGGCGATAGCCCAGGCCAGCAGCCCCAGCCAGAGCTGTGCCTTGTTAGTGCAGACCAGGGCAGAGATTTGGACTGATACCCTGAAGGCTTGCTAAAAGGAACTGCCCATCCCACAGAATGGAGAGGTGAAAGCAGGGAGGGGATACGACCAGTCAGGCTCCTCCCTGCAAGATCCAGCACCCAGAGTCCCTTTTCCAGGAGAATTTCGCAGTTAACACGTCCTCCACCCAGGAACAGTAGGCTCGGCAGAGGGAAAGAGCCCACCATTGGGAAGACAAGGCTAACCCCACCAGTAAGGAAACCAGATGAAGAATAAACAGCAACCTGGCTGAGACCGAGGCAGCCCAACAGCACCTCCACAGTCAGAAAATGGACAGACTGTCTCAAGTGGCACACTGACAACTGTGTTTAAAAAAAAAAAAAAGCCACCCACAGGAGAAATAACCCCAACTTTAACAGAAAGAATGTCCACTCAGAGAAGATGGGAAGTAACCAGCACAAAAAGGATGAAAACATCAAAGTTCAGAATGCCTCTCCTCCCCAGAGAGATCACAAAGACTCACTAGCATGGCAACAAAACAGGTCAGAAAATGATTTTGATGAACTGAGAGAAGCAGGCTTTAGAAGATGGGCAATAACAAACTTCTCTGAGCTAAAAGAACATGTCTTCACCCAATGCAAAGAAATTAAGAACCTTGAAAAATGATTAGGTGAAATGCTAACTAGAATAACCAGCCTAGAGAAGAACATAAATGACTTGATGGAGCTGAAAAACACAGCACAAGAACTTCATGAAGCATACACATGTTTCAACAGCAGACTTGATCAAGCAGAAGAAATTGTATCAGAGATCGAAGATCAACTAATGAAATAAAAAGAGAAAGCAGGAAAAGAGAAAAAAGAATGAAAAGAAATGAACAAAGCCTCCAAGAAATATGGGGTTACGTGAAAAGACCTAGTCTACACTTGATCAGTGTACCTGAAGAGGACGGGGAAAATGAATCCAAGCTGGAAAACACTCTTCAAAATATTATCCTGGAGACCTTCCCTAACCTAGCAAAGCGGGCCAACATTCAAATACAGGAAATACAAAGAACACCACAGATACTCCTCAAGAAGAGCAGCCCCAAGGAACATAATTGTCAGATTCACCAGAGTTGAAATCAAGGAAAAAATGCTAAGGGCAGCTAGGGAGAAAGTTTGGGTCACAATCAGACTTAAAGCAGATCTCTCGGCAGAAACCCTACAAGCCAGAAGAGAGTGGGGACCAATATTCAACATCCTTAAAGTAAAGAATTTCAACCCAGAATCTCATATCTAGCCAAAGTAAACTTCCTAAGTGAAGGAGAACTAAAAACAGAGATTTCATCGCCACCAGACCTGCCCTACAAGAGCTCCTGAAGGAAGCACTAAACAGAAAAAAATCCAGTACTAGCCACAGCGAAAATGAACCAAATGGTAAAGACCAACAATGCAATGAGGAACCTGTGACGACCAACAGGCAAAACAACCAGTACCAAAATGGCAGGATCAAATTCACACATAACAATATTAATGCTAAATGTAAATGGCCTAAATGCCCCAATCAAGAGACACAGACTGGCAAACTGGGTAAAAAGTCAAAACCCATTGGTGTGCTGTATTCAGGAGACCCATCTCACATGCAAAGACACATATAGACTCAACATAAAGGGATGGAAGAAAATCTGCCAGGAAAATGGAGATCAAAATAAAAAAAAAAAAAGCGGAGTTTGCAATGTTAGTCTCTAATAAAATTGATTTAAGCCAACAAAGATCAGAAGGGACAAAGAAGGACACTATATAATGGTGAAAGGATCAATACAACAAGAAGAGCTAACCATCCTAAATATATATACATGAAATACAGGAGCACCCAGATGCATAAAGCAAGTTCTTAATGACCTACAAAGAGACTTAGACTACCACACAATAATAGTGGGAGACTTTAACACTCCACTGTCAACATTAGACAGATCAATGAAAGAAAATCAACAAGGATATACAGGACTTGAATGCAGAACTGGAACAAGCTGACCTAATAGACATCTATAGAACTCTCCACTCCACAGCCACAGAATATACATTCTTCTCAGCACCACATCACACTTCCTCTACAATTGACCACATAATTGGAAGTAAATCCCTCCTCAGCCAATGCAAAAAAAAAAAACCCTGAAATCGTGACGAACAGTCTCTCAGACCACAGTGCAACCAAATTAGATCTCAGGATTAAGAAACTAACTCAGAACCACACAACTTCATGGAAACTAAACAACTGACTCTTGGATGTTGACTGGATAAACAATGAAATGAAGGCAGAAATAAAGATGTTCTTCGAAACCAACAAGAACAAGGACACAACGTACCAGAATCTCTGGGACACATTTAAAGGAGGGTCTAGAGGGAAATTTATAGCAATAAATGCCCACATAAGAAATGAGGAAAGATCTAAAATCCATACTCTATAGTCAAAATTGAAAGGGCTGAAGGAGCAAGATCAAAAAAACTCAAAACCTAGCAGAAGACAAGAAATAACTAAGATCAGAGCAGAACTGAAGGAGATAGAAACACAAAAAAACTCTTCAAAAATCAATAAATTCAGGAGCTCGTTTTTTGAAAAGATCAACAAAATAGACAGACTGCTAGCCATATTAATAAAAAAGAAAAGAGAGAAGAATCAAATAGATGCAATAAAAAATGATAAAGGGGATATCACCACCAATCCCACAGAAATACAAACTACCATCAGAGATTACTACAAACAACTCTATGCGCATACACCAGTAAACTTGGAAGAAATGGATAAATTTATGGACACCTGCACCCTACCAGAACTAAACCGAGAAGAAGTTGAAACCCTGAATAGACCAATAACAAGGGCTGAAGCTGAAGCAGCAATTAACAGCCTTCCAATGAAAAAAAGTCCACGTCCAGACAGGTACGCAGCTGAATTCTACCAGGCGTACAAAGAGGAGCTGGTACCTATCATTCTGAAACTATTCCATACAATACAGAAAGAGGGAATCCTCCCCAACTCATTTTATGAGACCAACATCATCCTGATACCAAAACCCGGCGGAGACTCAATAAAAAAAGAAAACTTCAGGTCAATCTCCATGATGAACATAGACACAAAAATCTTCAATAAAATACTGGCAAACCAATTACAACAGCACATCAAAAGGCTTATCTATCATGATCAAGTAGGTTTCATTCTGGAGATGCAAGGCTGGTTCAACATATTCAAGTCTATAAATGTAATCTACCACATAAACAGAACCAAAGACAAAAAACATGATTATCTCAATAGATGCAGAGAAGGTCTTCGACGAAATTCAACAACTCTTTATGTTAAAGACTCTCAATAAACTAGGTATTGATGGAACATATCTCAAAATAAAATATATTTATGACAAACCCATTGCCAATATCATACTGAATGGGCAAAAACTGGAAGCATTCCCTTTGAAATCTGGCACTAGACAAGGATGCCCCCTCTCTCCACTTCTATTCAGTATAGTATTGGAAGTTTTAGCCAGAGCAATCAGGCAAGAAAAAGAAATAAAGAGTATTCAATTAGGAAAGGAGGAAGTAAAATTGTCTTTATTTGCAGATGACATGACTGTATCTTTAGAAGACCCTATCGTCTCAGCCCAAACTGTCCTTAAGCTGATAAGCAACTTCAGCAAAGTCTCGGGATACAAAATCAATGTGCAGAAATCACAAGCCTTCCTATACACCAATAACAGAGAGCCAAATCAAGAGTGAACTTACATTCACAATTGCTATAAGAAGAATGAAATATCTAGGAATATAACTGACAAAGGAGGTAAAGAACCTCTTCAAGGAGAACTATAAACCACTGCTCAAGGAAATAAGAGAAGACACAAACAGATGCAAACACATTCCATGCTCATGGTTAGGAAGAATCAATATCATGAAAACGGCCATACTGCTCAAAGTAATTTATAGATTTAAGGCTATCCCCATCAAACTACCAATGACCTTCTTCACGGAACTGGAAAAAAAAAAAACACTTTAAACTTCATATGGAACCAAAAATGAGCTTGCACAGCCAAGACAATCCTAAGCAAAAAGAACGAAGCTGGCGGCATCATGCTGCCAGACTTCTAGCTATACTACAAGGCCACAGTAACCAAAACAGCATGGTACTTATATCAAAACAGAGACATAGACCAATAAAACAGAACAGATGCCTCTGGAGCAACACCACACATGTACAACCATCTGACCATCTGATCTTTGACAAACCTGACAAGAACAAGCAATGGGGAAAGATTCCCTGTTTAATAAATGGTATTGGGAACATTGGCTAACCATGTGCAGTAAGCAGAAACTGGACCCCTTCCTGACACTTTACACTAAAATTAACTACAGATGGCTTAAAGATTTAAACATAAGACCTAACACCATTAAAACCCTAGAAGAAAACCTAAGCAAAACCATTCAGGATGTAGGCATAGGCAAGGACTTCATGACTGAAACACCAAAAGCAATGCAACAAAAGCCAAACTAGACAAATGGGATCTAATTAAACTTAAGAGCTTCTGTACAGCAAAAGAAACAATCATTAGAGGGAACCAAAAACCAATAGAATGGGAAAATTGTTTTTTGCAAACTATTCATCTGGCAAAGGGCTATTGTCCAGAATCTACAAAGAACTAAAACAGATTTCCAAGAAAAAAACAAACAACCTCATCAAAAAGTGGGCTAAGGATATGAACAGACACTTTTCAAAAGAAGACATATATGAAGCCAACAAGCATATGAAAAAAATGCTCATCACTAGTCATTAGAGAAATGCAAATCAAAACCACATTAAGATATCATCTCATGCCAGTTAGAATGGCAATCATTAAAAAATCTGGACACAACAGATGTTGGAGAGAACGTGGAGAAACAGGAACACTTTTACACTGTTGGTGGGAGTGTAAACTAGTTCAACCATTGTGGAAGACAGTGTGGCAATTCCTCAGGGATTTAGGAATAGAAATTCCATTTGACCCAGCAATCCCATTACTGGGTTATACCCAAGGACTATAAATTATTCTGTTATAAAGACACATTCACAGGCATGTTCACTGTGGCACTGTTTACAATAGCAAAGACCTGCAACCAACCCAAATGCCCATCAATGATAGACTGGACAAAGAAAGTGTGGCACATATACACTGAAGAATACCATGCACCCATAAAAAACAATGAGTTTGTGTCCTTTGTAGGGACACGGATGAACCTGGAAACTATCATTCTCAGCAAACTGACACAAGAACAGAAAATCAAACACCACATGTTCTCACTCATAGGTGGGTGTTGAACAATGAGTATACTTGGACACAAAGAGGGGAGCATCACACACTGGGGCCTGTTGGGGGAAGCTATGGGAGAGATGGTGGGAGGGTGGGGAAGGGATAATGTGGGAAAAATGTCAGGTATAAGTGATGAGGGGATGGTGGCAACAAATCACCTTTCCATGAATGTACCCATGCAACAATCTTGCATGATCTGCACATGTACTGCAGAAGCTAAAATACAATAATAATAATAATAATAAATTCTTCCTTATTAAAAACAAAACAAAACAAAACAAAACAAAACAAAAAACCAGCAGGACCCCTTGGAGATATTGCTGATTCCAGTGCTGTAGCAAAAAAGGTGATATGTGTGGTTCAATATGGCAGCTCTAGTCTCTTGTGGCTATTTAAAATTACATTAATTAAAATTAAATAAAATCAACAAGTCAATTCTTCAGTTGTACTTGCCACATTTCAAATGCTCAATAGCTAGCTACACTTGGCTAGTGGCTAAAGTATTGAATAGCCCAGATTTGGAACATTTCCATCATTGCAGAAAGTTCACTAGACAGCATTATGCTAGCAAATGGAAAGGAATTCTCCAAGAAATAATAATCACAATAACATGCAAAATGGATTGAAGAATTGTCCACTGGCCAAGACTGGGAAAATTTGGGAACTGAAATAATAGAAAGTATTAAAATGATTAAAAACAGTGATTTATATACCATTGGAAAAATAGAAATCCATTCACACTGATGACAAGTAACATACATAAATTAGAAGAGAGGACTCTTGCTTAGAGTAGAATGCTGAAGATCAGTGGTAAATGTGGAAGGAATCCTGGAGTTTGAAATAATCATTTTGCAACCATCATAGTAAAGATGGGGTCAGGAAAGAACCATTAATGGAGTATAAATCTAGAGGGAGATTTTGACAAAGACTAGGATATTTGCATGATTTTCTCCAGATTGCTTATTAGTTGCAAGAACAAAAATGATAATTTTACATTGGAGGAATCAGATAACACCTTGGCTGGGTGATCAAAATTAACATTACCAGTGAGGGGCAGATGGACATTGAGTTTCTCTATATACACTATCCTGAGGAGGACACATCACTGAGGTACCAGTCTGGCTGCGATCCATTACTTGAACCTAATCACAAAGAAGCCATCAGACAAACCCAAAATGCATAATGTTTTATTTGAGATATGACAACAAAATGAAATATCTGATTACTAGGTGGGATTCTGAGTAGAGGGAAAAAGGAAAGTTTAAGGCCAAGTGATAAAATTGGATCACAGATGGGAGATTAGATAAAAGATTAGATAAAAGTACTGTATTAATGTTAATTTTACTGAAGTTGATTACTATCAGGTAGTTATGTAAGAGATATTCCTATTGTTAGAAAATACGCATTAATGTGTTTAGGGGCAAAAGGACAGGACGCATGCAACTCACTCTGAAATGGTTAAAACAATGTATACTCATACACCCTGACGTGTGTAAAGAGAAAAAAGCTGATAAAGCAAATGGGTTAAATGTTAACACTAGACAAATCTGGATAAAGAGAATGCAGATCTCTGTGGTGTTATTCTTTCATGTATGAAATTATTTCCCCCAAAAAAGATTAAGAAAGTTATCTTAAAGGTCCTGTTTACTCTCACTTCTACCAGCTCTTTGACTGTGTATCTGACTGTTCAGTTTTTCCATCTCCCTGGGACTTGGAATGCATACATCTCAGTCCAGACTTAAGAGTCTTTACATCTGCTTTTCCCTCTACCTGGAATGTTCTCCCCTGGGTAGTTGCAGGACTAGTGCCTTCTCATTGCTTAGATTAAATTCTACATCCAGATGCCATCTCCTTAGAGAGAGAGACTTTCTTGGAAACCCTGTGTATTTCTTCTTTGTTCTTATCATTAATTGAAATTGTTCACTTTTTATTGTGTTTTTTCAGGCGAATGCACTTACCATGAGGCCAGCGATTTTGTCTTTACTGCTGGATCTTTGGTGTCTAGAATACAACCTTTAAGTAACCACCCAACAAATATTTGTTGAATGAATAAATAAATGACACTTACTTTCTTTTTTTTTTTTTCTTTTGAGACGGAGTTTTGCTCTTGTTGCGCAGGCTGGAGTACAATGGTGCCATCTCAGCTCACTGTAACCTCCGTCTCCCAGGTTCAAGCAATTCTCCTGCCTCAGCCTCCCGAGTAGCTGGGATTACAGGCATGCGCGACCACGCCTGGTTAATTCTGTATTTTTAGTAGAGATGGGGTTTCTCCATGTTGTTCAGGCTGGTCTGGAACTCCTGACCTCAGGTGATCTGCCCGCCTTGGCCTCCCAAAGTGCTGGGATTACAGGCGTAAGCCACCGCACCTAGCTTGACAGTTTCTTTGATGTCCTTTACCACCTGCATTTTATCTTCATGATTCTATAACTCACTTATGACCCCTCTGGAACCTGGCTCTGTGTCTGTTACAGTGGGTAGCATTAGGTATGAGTAGGGCAGGAAAGGGCTCCCTCTCCAAACCCCTCCAGCACCACACACTAGGAGTGTTAGGTGACCATCAGGTGATGGTCAGGCAGTTGTTAACTGTTTAGCTAAAGTAATAATTGGTTACAGCTGGTGCCAGGGAACGGCTGTCTCCTAAAAGAAAATGCCTGAAACCAGGCCAGGTACAGTGGCTCATGCCTGTAATCCTAACACTTTGAGAGGCCAAGGCAGGTGGATCACTTGAGGCCAGTAGTGTGAGACCAGCCTGGCCAATATGGTAAAATCCCATCTCTACTAAAAATACAAACATTAGCCAGCTGTGGTAGCACACACCTGTAATCCCAGTTACAGGGCGGAGCGAGGGTCGTGGGGGTTGGTAGCGGTTGAGGCACGAGAATTGTTTGAACCTGGGAGGTGGAGATTGCCATGAGCCAATATCGCTCAGCAGCTTCCCAATAAGATCTCAGGAGTGAGGAGAAGTAACAGAAGATACCAGAAGAATGCCAATATATAAAACCCGAGTCAAGAGGTCAGGCTGAGCTCTTGGTTTCTCAAGTCCCCTGCTTGGCCCTCTTCCAAGTTGTACTTTCCTTCTTTTATTTCCTTACCTTACTGTTCTAAAGCCTTTTTTTTTTTTTCATTTGTTTTTAAAACTCCCACTCCTCCTCGGAAACTCACCTCGGTCTCTTTTGCCTTATGCCCCTCAGTCGAATTCCTTCTACTGAGGAGGCAAGAATTGAAGTTGCTACAGACCTGTATGGATAGGCCACCGGTAAGTCAGATATCTTCCAGAGGTAATGGGTCCTCCTTAGCTTGGTAGTGACATTGAAGAGTTTATGCCCTGGAATCACATGTCCCAGGGTCTACCTTTAGCTCTGTCATTCACCTGTACTTACCTCTGGTCATGGGAGTGACCACATAGGCTTTTTTGGTGAAAATTTAGTAAGATAATGAATACAAAATGTTTATAGCAGTGCCTGGCGCATAGTAATCAGTAAATACTTGATACATTAATCACCAATATATCGGCCTGGCAAAAAGCCTAGCAGAACATAGGTATTTAATAAATATTGAATTGCCAAATGGTAAAAATGTTCATTTCATTCTTTTGTTTTGGAAAATATCTCCTAATTTTGGGAGTGGCATCTGGTTGCTATCTTTTGTTAGCAAAGAACCAAAAAAATCAAACATAAAACGTTTTGTATACCTATCAGTTAAATTAAAAAAAATTTTGGAGAAATACCAGATATAGGTGATGGGGAGGAAGGCAGCAAGTCACACTGCCATGTGTGTACCTATGTAACAATCTTGCATGTTCTTCACATGTACCCCCAAACCTAAAATGCAATAAAAAGTATATAAAAAAAATTTTTTTTGAGGGGGAATTTATATTTTTGTAAAAATTCTAAATCTTAGATTTTTGTGTATGTGTTATTCTGATTACTACAGATTTTTTCACAGTAGTTTAAAAGCACAGTTTAAACTAGGCAGTCAATGGTGGCATCCTCCTTTGTTTTGCAGAGCATAGAACTGCAACAAAATACGTGGCTTAGTTGACACTAATTCTAATGTCATTTTTCCTTGACTTATTTTGTTTATTGTAATTTCCAGAAGGTTGAGGCTGCAGTTAGCAAAGATCACACCACTGCACTTCGGCCTGGGTGAAAATGTGGGACCCTGTCTCCAAAAAATAAAAAGAAAAAAGTTTATTATATAACATAGGGAGACTAGCACTCCGAAAGACATCAGACCTTTTCTGTGTCATCCCATTGAGGGCTTAGAAAAATGGAATACAGGTTAATGGGAGAGACTCTATTAAGACAGTATTTCCAAGTTTTACCTGTTTTAGGAAATTAACACAGGAGATCGTTACCAGGTCCACTACTTCAGGTACACTTCAAAATAATTTTTTTTTTTTACTCTATGATGTGAGGGCAATTATTATTCAAAGTGCATACACAGTTTTACCAAGTAAGTTTACTTAATGGACTAAGTTTCAAATATATTCTTTAAATGATATTTTATTAGGTTTAATTCTTAAATATGATTTTTATATTGCAATTTAAAATCTGAATCTGAAAGAGCTAGTCATCCTTTATCTCTCTTTGTTAGTCTTCTGGTCTTTTTATTTGGTTAAATATGTTTTTATTTCTATTCACAGCCTTGCGGAATTTGTATAGGAAACATCAGCCATGCTGGCATTTCCAAGCAGACTGAAATGTTTGGCAACTTTCATCTCAGAGGTCAGTTTTCCTTTTTCATGTTTGGATGCTTTGACCAGTCTGGTAAACATTCTGAGTCACATGCAATACTTTCAAGGATTTTCTTGTGTTCTTATTTCAGAGGCAAATGAACTAATTTATCTGAGACATTAACTTGAATAACAGCATTTAATCCAGTAAATGAACAGGCAGAGAATTTAGTGTGGAGGCAGGCTGCTGTAGAATGTGGAAGGTCTGGTAAGCCCAAGGGGTGAGAGCAGTTGGACAGGGAGGGGTGTAAAAACACCACATATTTGGGCAGGAAAACAAAATCTTGAATTGTTAGAATCAGTCTGCAAGTGTGAGGTGTGATACAGGAAACAGGTGTGAGAAGTGAGAAAGAGAGTGTGTGGTAGAGATAGGATTTTAAGCTCGTGGTGGGTCAGCTAGGTCAGAATCCCAGAGATGAGGAAGGCGGTCAAGAAGACTCAGACAAATAAGCACTGGTATGCAGGTGAGGCCACTGTAGCAAAAGGTTTGGAGCCTGTAGCTCAGAGTTAGTCAGAAAGACCTGGGAGCTCTGCACAGACCAGGGAGGAAGAGAGCTGCAGTGGAGGGCTCCAAATGTCCAGGATCCCAGCTCCATTAAGGTTTCTTGCTCATTTTGGGCAAACAATTCTGGCAGGTGTATGTGAATAGCTAGGGAGCGGTCAGCTGTGCTTGTAGCAGAAGCAAACACCTGTGTCTTTGGGGAGTTTTAATGTATTACAGAATTTTATATTTTAATTAACTTACAAGTTTAAGTAGCTAATTGTTTTCCTAACCCTTAAAGGAATACTTTTTTTTTTGGAGAGAAATAAAGTAACAAATACTTTAGTAATATTTCTAAAATCTGTTCTCTTTTTCAGGAGAAATTTTATTTAAACACAAGGTCATATTAAGGATAAGAGTGGGACACTTTGTTGCTAAAAGTATTGCCTAACTCAGGGGGCTTTTATTTCACCTTTAAGTCAGATGTGTCAGGAGTGAAAAACCTGGGCTCAGCATTCCCAGTGCTACCAAGATTCTCAAAATTTATTCTGCTCTAGTCATTTTAAGGGTGTAGCTGAGGGATTAGGCAAATAATCAGCTTCCTGAGGGGATCTAATGATACACTAGAAGCAATACTAGAGGCTGCCCAGCTTCACCATTTTCTCTGGAGACTACGCCCTACATAGGCTGTGCTATGATGTGCCCAAGTGTCCATGTGACCTCATTCTCTGGCCAAGCAGTCTGGACCACAGTGGCTACCTGGACAGGCAGATTGACTCTATTGTCTAGCACATCACCCCCAAATTCTTCCTCTCAAGAACTTGAGTCAAAAGACTCAGTTTGTGATGGCTGCTGAATCTTGAGTTTATGTAATGTTGGGGTCAGGGTCTGTGTGTTTAAAGCCAAAACCATCTAGAAGCTAAAGTTGTGGGCAAATAAATTATAGATAAAAGAGTGGAAATGCAGCAAGAGAATATATCAAACAAAGAGAAACAGAGAGGAAAGCCAGTGCTGGGTTGCAGAGGTGATGAGGGGGTAGTGGTGATGAGAAAGACTGAGAAACAGACCAAGCAGCCCAGTGAGTATCTGCTTTGATTCTTGATGGCTTCCTCGTCTCTAGCTCCCTGTCCTGTGAGATCCTTTTTATTTGAATTAGTTGGAATGATGTTGATTCCTTGCTCCTAAACTAGCTTTCATTAAAACAAACATAGAATTTTAGGTCATAAAACTGCCTTTGGGGATTTATAATACACAGAATTTTATTAATTTTAATTAACTTAAAAGTTTAAGCAGCTCAGATACTTGTTTTCCTAACACCTAGAGGAGTACTTTCTTCTGAGAAAAAGAAAAAAAATCAAGTATAAATAAATGTTCCAGAGAAGGGAGCTCTGAAAGTAATCAAAGCTTCATGAAGAGAATTTCACATGAATGGCAAACTCTAGACATATGAAACTATGAAGAGTCAGTAAGTGTGAAACGATAAACAATACTGTTCACGAAAGTAACTTTTACTGAAATAGTTTTAGGGTCAGCAGTCGGCAACTTTGGAAACTTCTTGCAGCATGTCAGTAATTTTAGCTGACTGCTGAAAACTTGGCTAATAATTATAATGTCACCTTTTATTTGGTATGCTATACCTCTTTAACTGGAGATGTCCCAGGAAGGGAAAATGTACTCACAATGTAATGGGAGAGACAGCTTTTAAATCTGTATCTTTTCAGAGAGAATCTTGTCATTACTGAGTCAGTGACATGAGAAGGTAAAAGGAAAGTTATTTATTCCTTTCAGCTTTCACCCAAGAGTTACGATCATAGTTGATTCATCCATTGCTCCTGATCTGTTTCAGTGATATTTGTAGATTATTTATTTTGGGGGCATTTTTTGGCACCACAATTTTGTGAAAAGAAGTGTAACTCAGAATCCTATGTGAGGATGTGTTTTGCTACTGGCTGCTAATTCTATTCACAAAAAAAGACATCTTAATACATTGGATGAATTGACTATCGATTTCTACTGGAATTTAATAAAAAGAAGGAGAGAAAATAGCAGCAACATGGATGAGGATTTAAGAACTGTTTTAAAATAGGTATGCAAAGATTAGGATTAGAGGTAGATAATGCCAAAGCCACTGACAGATGCCTCTCTCTCTATAAACTGGTGATTCATTCTTTTTTTTTTTTTCAATTTCACCTTAGATTCTGGTGTACACATGCAGATCATGCAGGGTTGTTGCATAGGTACATATCTGGCAAGGTGGTTTGCTAATTCCATCCCCCTCATCACCTATAGCTAGCATTTCTCCTCATGTTATCCCTCCCCAACCTCCCCACCCCCTGCTTCCCTCCCGTAACCCCCACCAACAGACCCCAGTGTGTGATGATCCCCTCCCTGTGTCCACGTGTTCTCATTGTTCAATACCTGCCTATGAGTGAGAACATGCAGTGTTTGATTTTCTGTTCTTGTGTCAGTTTGCTGAGAATGTTTTCCAGATTCATCCATGTTCCTACAAAGGACACAAACTCATTGTTTTCTATGGCTGCATAGTATTTCATGGTGTATATGTGCCACATTTTCCTTGTCCAATCTATCATCAGTGGGCATGTGGGTTGGTTCCAGGTTTTTGCTATTGTAAACAGTGCCGCAATGAACATACGTGTGCATGTGTCTTTATAATAGAATGATTTATAATCCTTTGAGTATATACCCAGTAATGGAATTGCTGGGTCAAATGGAATTTCTATTTCTAGATTCTTGAGGAATCGCCACACTGTCTTCCACAATGGTTGAACTCATTTACACTCCCACCAACTGTGTAGGGGTGTTCCTATTTCTCTGCATCTTCTCCAGCATCTGTTGTCTCCAGATGTTTTAATGATTGCCATTCTAACTGGCGTGAGATGGTATCTCAATGTGGTTTTGATTTGCATTTCTCTAATAACCAGTGATGATGAGTATTTTTTCATGTTTGTTGGATGCGTAAATGTCTTCTTTTGAAAAGCGTCTGTTCATATCCTTAGCCCACTTTTTGATGAGGTTGTTTGTTTTTATCTTGTAAATTTGTTTAAGTTCTTTGTAGATTCTGAACAATAGCCCTTCACTAGATGGGTAGGTTGCAAAATTTTTTTCCCATTCTGTTGGTTTCTGCTTCACTCTGATGATTGTTTCTTTTGCTGTACAGAAGCTCTTAAGTTTAATTAGATCCCATTTGTCTGTTATGGCATTTGTTGCATTGCTTTTGGTGTTTTGGTCATGAAGTCCTTGCCTATGCCTATGTCCTGAATGGTTTTGCCTAGATTTTCTTCTAGGCTTTTTATGGTGTTAGGTCTTATGTTTAAATCTTTAATCCATCTGTAGTTAATTTTAGTGTAAGGTGTCAGGAAGGGGTCCAGTTTCTGCTTTCAGCACATAGCTAGCCAATTTTCCCAACACCATTTATTAAACAGGGAATTCTTTCCCTATTGTTTGTTTTTGTCAGATTTGTCAAAGATCAGATGATTGTAGACATGTGGTATTGCCTCCGAGGCCTCTGTTATGTTCCATTGGTGTATATCTCTGTTTTGATACAAGTACCATGCTGTTTTGGTTACTGTGGCCTTGGAGTATAGTTTGAAGTCTGGCAGCGTGATGCCTTTGGCTTTGTTCTTTTTGCTTAGGGTTGTCTTGACTATGTGGTTTCTCTTTTGGTCCCATATGAAGTTTAAAGTGTTTTTTTTTTTTTCCAGTTCTGTGAAGAAGGTCATTGGTAGCTTGATGGGGATAGCATTGAATCTGTAAATTGCTTTTGGCAGTATGGCCATTTTCACAGTATTAATTCTTCCTAACCATGAGGCTGGAAATAAGAGAGGACATTAGTGATTCTTATGGTGGTGAGGAGGATCCTCTAGAGCTATGCTAATGATATCAAAGGATATGAAGTTCTCAAAATGTAATTAATTATTGATACTAAATGTAAAGAAATAAAAATGCATGTTTTTAGGAGAATTAAAAGGGACATTTTATGTGAAAGTACCTAATTCAGTGTCTGCTATATGGAAAGTGTTCCACAAAAGCATTTTTAATTTAGGAAGAAGTGCCACTCATTCAAAAGCCTAAGGCATCATGGTTCTGTAATTTTAGAGGAAGATCCTTAAACCTGAATATTGAATTCACAGAGCCTTGGAAAAAAGAACTCAAGCTTTGTCTCAGGTCCCTGACCACTTGTCCTTGCTGGAATCAGGATTACTGGCTCATCTAAGTTATAGTTTTTACATAATCAAGCTATTTCCATGGCTTCATGGAGGTTTGTGATGGGCAGAATATTGTTGATTTGGTAGCCAAAATGCTCTAAAAAAAGCAGCACACTGACGATCTTTTCTCCAGCCTTTGTCTATGTTAAACATACTTTAATGAAAATATATGTGGCCACATACTATTAGGAGGCTTCTGCACTTGCTGATTCTTTGAGAGAGGAAAACTGCAAGAGGTCAGACTTGAGCACAACTTTCCCACAAGGCTAAAATGTGAGCTCATTAGTCTGGCACACACTCTCTCAATTGAGTGCTTCTTCAGCTCCATCTTCTCTAATACTCTGGGACTTGCAGACAGACACAAGTAATCACTTACAGTTCTCTGGAAACCCCATTGTCTCTCTTGCATCTATGCTCCCTCTTCCTTAAATGACCCCTTGCCACATGCCTCCTGTCTGTTCTTTCAGTCAGCTTAGGTATCCCTGGGCAGCCCTCCTCAAATCCTCCAGGCTTCAACCCCTTTTATAACCATCATCTCATTTTAGACTCATAGCAATAAAGGTTTAAGAAGAGTAGCTAATAATTAAGAGCATTTTCAGTTAATAAATGAGAAGGAGATTAGGAGAAGGGACTTGCTCAGGGCCAGAAAGCTTATTAATGGTGGAGTCAGGACTAGTATCTGTATCCTCTTATGCTAAGTCTAGCATTCTAGTTCCATACCCTATACCAATTTTGGAAGAGCAAGGCCAGGATGGAATTTAACTTTCAGTTTTAGCTTCTGGAGTTGCAAGGCTAATAAGGCAAAGCAGTTTTTGGATGAGAGTGAAGGACAATTCCTAGAGGAAAACTGTGCTTTACTTTATGAAAAAAATTGACATTCAATAGTGTTCTAGTGTAACTGGGGTTTTAGACTATCTATTAACAGCGTCCTTTAGTAGTTTCTTGGCTTAGGGAGTTGCTTTTATTAAAATCCAATCACACCTTCCTAGATCAGAGGTATGCGGAGCTCAGTTCCTAGGAAAACAGGTTACAATGCTGCCTTTACACTCCTATTCAAGTGCTCTGGATATGTAGTGATTGCTTCATTGCTATTGAACAAAGTTTTCTTATGTTATAGTCAATTTGCCCTATGTAGGCAATGGACAGGACAGCAATTAACCTTCCTCCGGAAGTTAATTCTCGATATTCAACTCACCATTACTTTTATTATTTTTTAAAATGGTATGTTTTTCTTGATTTAATTATATCTCTCTGGGTTGTTTTATTTCACTAAACACTTGTTTGCGTAGTTTGTTTTTAAAATGCTCATTGACACTTCCTTCATTGCGTCTTTTCCAAGATATTTAACATTTTCAAGGTTTTTCTTCATCAACCACTCTCTTCCTGTTTGGGCACATTTTTATTTTTATTAGCTTACTTCAGATTCTCTTTAAGAATACTCAAAGAGTATCATGGGCATGATCTAATGTTTTATGCAGGGTAGAGAATAGACACATCCTCTTCCTTACTCTTGATTAAATGCTTTCTTTATTGTTAATTTGGATTGCTATGCCCAAGGACTATGAGCTTCCTATGATGTGCAAGGCATTTTCTTTTCACAGGAAAGGTGAGGCAATGGTTAGGGTTTATTGACAGGGTGTTGTGTCTTGGGATTGACAGAAGTTGGCTGGATTAGAACTTAAAATTGTACCCACTGGAGGCTGCAACAGTCAGACTTCTGTAAACAGTTGTCAACGAAGAGCTCAATATGAAGTACCAAGATGTCTTCAGAAGTGGGGAAATAGGCAGAGCATTAGGAGGGATTCTGGGGGCAGTCACACAGGAGATTCAGGCATTGAGTGTAGGCTGAGGTTTGGGCAAGGATGGTGATCAGAGCAGGAACAGGATGGAGAGTCCAGGAGTACCAGAGTCAGAGTTGGCTCTCAAAGTGGAAAGTGGCAGGCTGTTTGCCCTGGTGACTCACTGGAGCTAGGGCTTGGGAGGGAGGCCATCATCATGACTGGAACATAGGCCAGTAGAAGAATAAATGAACATTGGGCTTTTCTTAACTAAACTACAGGCACTATTGTGTTGCATTCCCCTAGAGACCACCAAAGTGATGCCTTGCAAATAATTTTCAATGAATGCAAAAAAAGATTATAAAAATAGGACTCTAACTTTACTCTCTTTCTTCTCTTTTGAGAACTCTCTTTTGCAGTTTTCCTTCTTGGGATAGTATTTATCTTTGTTATTAATCTGGAGAAGCCATTATGTTGGTTAAAATTTTACTCTACCTAAGAGGAAAAGGTATCTCATTTGCAAGCCTGTGACCTCTGTTTTGATAAGTGATTGAAAATAACTACCCTTGCAATTGAAAAACAAATGAGATGTCTCTAAGACAGTTTCTAAATTTCTGGCCATCTGCTCCAGCCTTTTCCTTCGCATTTACACAGTACCATCTTTCTGTCCCTACTGCAAGACCAGGAATGCTTCAGTTTCTGAGCAGGAAGCATATTAGCAGTTTGATTGCTAATAGTAAATAACGAGTAGAAGTTTTTACTTAATTGTTGCTTCCTAAAGAGCAGGCACTGCATCCACATAAGAGCAGAATTTCCTTGGACTGTGATAAACCTGCAGGATCGTCTCTCAGTGGCAATCGAAAGACCCTGAGGTCTCACCCTCCTATGAGTTTTGTGTACCATTTGGTCACATACTGTGGATATAATAGCTATATTGTTTCCTAATCACATGTTATTGGTTCTGGTCAAATCTTCTTTCCCCCTGGCTGGTATTGCCAAGATCAGGCACTCCTCATTCCGAAGGCAGCTCACATTATGACAGGAGCTGAAGATGGCTAGAGCCATCACCACCACCACCACCATTATTATCACCACTACTTCCACCACCACAACAAAATAACTGAAAAAGGTTAGGTTTGAGAAGAAAGTAACAGGAGAAAGTTTGCTGTCTTTGAATGGAAACTTGAAGTTTGCTACTGGCTTCTAGAGCAGGGTAATGGCTGTCTAATGTTTATATTTTTCCCCATTTTAACTAGGATTCTTTCTGGAATTAAAATATAGATTATATTTGCATCCAGAGTTTGGAAAGGTATGTGTGATAATGACTCTGTGTTTTTTAAATCATAAGAATAAATAAAAGAAACAAAATGGCAACCACAAAATAGAGCATTGAGAAATCGCACTTGATTCATGGGCTGTTTTTCATATCCTATATTATGAAAGGGAGATATTCCAGAATTAGACTCCCTCTTTTGGATGATGGAACTCTTAATAATTACATCTTCGCCGGGCGTGGTGGCTCACGCCTGTAATCCCAGCACTTTGGGAGGCCGAGGCGGGTGGATCACAAGGTCAAGAGATCGAGACCATCCTAGTCAACATGGTGAAACCCCGTCTCTACTAAAAATACAAAAATTAGCTGGGCATGGTGGCATGTGCCTGTAGTCCCAGCTACTCGGGAGGCTGAGGCAGGAGAATTGCTTGGACCCAGGAGGCGGAGGTTGCGGTGAGCCGAGATCCCGCCATTGCACTCCAGCCTGGGTAACAAGAGCGAAACTCCGTCTCAAAAAAAAAAAAAAAAAAAAATTAC
>PVKV010028010.1:0-25594 GCA_004027835.1 Alouatta palliata | reverse complement strand
TCTTTTTTTTTTTTTTTTTTCTCTCTCTTTTTAGAGACAGGGTCCCACTCTGTCACCCAGGCTGGAGTGCAGTAGCACAATCCTGGCTCACTGCACCCTCAACCACCAAGGCTCAAGTGATCCTCCCTTCTCAGCCTCCAAAGTAGCTGGGACCACAGGCACATGGCACCATGCATGGTTATGTTTTTATTTTTTCTAGAGATGGGTTCTCCCTATGTTACCTAGGCTAGTCTCGAACTCCTGGGCTCAAGGGATCCTCCAAAACTCAGCCTCCCAAAGTGCTGGGATTCCAGGCATGAGCCACTGCACTCCAGCCTTGGTGACTGAGACCCTCACCTCAAAAAAAAAAAAAAATAGAACATGTACCTTGTAATCTCAAAGTGAGGTTCATCTGGGCTAATTTATGTAAAGCACACATTAGAATGCATAGAACATGGATGGTCCAGCACAGTATAATGGTAGTTAGCTGCTTGCTGCAAGTAAAGGAAGAAAAATGCTGCATCTTGCTTCTAAAGCATTTTTTTTCCACAGAGATGGGGATCTTGCTGCGTTGCCCAGCAAGATCCCCATCTCTGTGGAAAAAAAATTTTTTTAATGAGCTGGGCATGTTGGCATGCACCTATTGTCCCAGATATGTGAGAGGCTGAGGCAGGAGGATCACTTGAACACAGGAGTTCAAGGTTGCAGTGAGTTGTGATCACCCTACTATGCTCCAGCCTGGGTAACAGAGTGAGGCCCTGTCTCAAAAAAAGAAAAATAAATGGCTCACACCTGTAATCCCAGCATTTGGGGAGGCTGAGGCAGGTGGATCATTTGAGGCCAGGAGTTCAAGACCACCTTGGTCAATATGGTGAAACCCTGTCACTACCAAAAAATACAAAAACTAGCTGGGCATGGTGGTGCATGCCTGTAATCCCAGCAAATGAACAGGTTGAGGCAGGAGAATCGTCTGAACCCAGGAGGCAGAAGTTGCAGTGAGCTGTGATTGTGTTATCGCAAGAGTCCATCTCAAAATAAAATAGGCCGGGAGCGATGGCTCAGGCCTGTCATCCCAGCACTTTGGGAGGCTGAGGCAGGCGAATCACCTGAGGTTGAGAGTTCAAGACCAGCCTGACCAACATGGAGAAACTCCATCTCTACTAAAAATACAAAAATTAGCCAGGTGTGGTGGCGCATGCCTGTAATCCCAGCTACTCGGGAGGCTGAGGCAGGAGAATTGCTTGAACCCGGGAGGCCAAGATCACACCATTGCACTCTAGCCTGGGCAATAAGAGCCACTATCCTAAGTGAACCAGCTCAGAAACAAAAACCGAATACTGCATGTTCTCACTTACAAGTTGGAGATAAACAATGGGAACGCATGGGGCTCCTGGAGGAAGAAGTACGGGAAGTAGAAAAGTTCCTTTTCAAAGTTTCCTTTCTTGTTTAAGAAAAATTTTTAAGTGTTAGAAATAATCGTCTGTTTTAAACACTTTCTTCAAAAGTCTTCTTGCTTTTTGCTAACAGCTCTTTGTTAAACCCTATCCTATGTAGCTGTTAGACATGGTTTCAGGCACGTAGTACATTCTATGTCCTTGTACTTTAACCAAGATATCTGTGCTGGACGTGCTCATAGGCATGTCCCAGCTCACAGCCTATGTCCCTTCCTTATTTGGACTTCCTTTTTTTTAACTCTCCATTGCTTTTACCTGTTTAGAAAAGTTTCAAGTTATTAGCAAATTGGGTTTTAGTTTAGATTGTGAGGTCTGGCTCCAGCCAGCGGAGCTCAGACACAGCAGTCAGGACAACCCCATATTCATAAGGAATAAATATGTCTGCTTTCCTTTGTTCGTTGTACTCTCATGACAAGATTGCTGACGGGGGTACCCTTTCTGCGGGAAGTAAAAAGAATCGCTTTGCTGAGAGATCCTTTGTCCCAATACTAATGTTTTCTTTGCATTACCAAAAAGAAAACTTTTACACATAACAAGAAAGAAGAGAGCAGGTCATTTCCTGAGCCCAGCCTATTGCCTGAGAGTGTCACCATTTTGACTGCTAAGAGGTGGCTCAAGACCCTCCTCCCAATTTTGGCTTTCCTAAAGTCAGAACTAGACATTCCTCTCCCCGGTTCCAGGGAGCCCACTTGCCCAAGGCTCATAGTGAAGACCTTCCAGAAGTGGAGAAAACTGAAGAATAGACTCCCTTTTTAAAATTCTCCCTCTAGTCGGATTACTGGCTACAGGCCCAAAGCCTACCTGAAAAGTTTGTCTTCTCTCAGCTCAGTCTGCAGAAAGCATCTTACCCTTCTCCATGGAAACCACCTTGGGTAAGTAGCCATCTTTCCCCAGCAGACCTGCCCAACATCTGTAGACCACATTGAACTTACACTCTCTGCTTCTTCGTAACTTCACATTGTAAGGTCTTTTCTTATATTAGGCCATTAGCGTTCAGACCATTCTAGTATACAGTTATTGTTTGTTTTTATTATTTTCTTACCTTTACCAGACAGAACACAGATATTCCCCTAGCCTTTGAAACAGTGTGAAAATTGATCTCTTTCATCCTCAAGGTTTTGTCCTTCACAGTTTAGGAGAGATATCAAGGGGGTTGGGGCCAGAAAGAGAATTGAGAGGGAGCCGGGCGTGGTGGCTCACGCCTGTAATCCAGAAGCTTTGGAGGCCAAGGTGGGTGGATCACCTGAGGTCGGGAGTTCAAGACCAGCCTGACCAATATGGTGAAACCCCGTCTTTATAAAAAAAAAAAAAAAAAAAAAGACTTTGGGGGATTATTAGGGAGGCATGATTATATTTTGAAATGTGAGAAGGACATGAGAGTCAGGTGGGGCCAGGGGTAGAGTGATATAGGTTGGATGCGTGTGCTCACAGAAATCTCCTATTGAAATGTAATCCCCAGTGTTGGAGGTGGGGCCTGCTGAGAGGTCTAGCACCATCCTCCTGGGTACTATCCTCCTGATAGGGAGTTCTCTCACATCTGGTTGTGTAAAGTGTGTGGCACCTCCCCTCTTGCTCTGTTGCTCGTGTTTTCACTATGTGACATGCCTGCTCCCCTCCACCCTCTGCCATGATTGTAAGCCTCCTGAGGCCTCCCCGCAAGCAGATTCCACTATGCTTCTTGTACAGCCTGCAGAACCACGAGCCAATTAAATGTCTTAATAAACTACCCAGTCTCAGGTATTTCTTTATAGCAATGCAAGAATGGCCTAATACAGTTAGACTTAGGAGAGGTTCTTGTACTAGTCTTACAATAAGAATGATGGGATTTAAAAATATAAATAGGTCAGGCATAGTGGCTCACACCTGTAATCCAAGCACTTGGGAGGTCAAGGCAGGAGGATTACTGGAATCCAGGAAGTGGTGACCAGCTTGGGCAATATAGTGAGACCCCCATCTGTACAAAAATTTTAATTTTTTAAAAAATTAAAATAAATGAGACACTGTGTATTTGTCTCTCTGCGTCTGGCTTATTTCACTTTACATAACGTCATCTGGGTGTATCTATATTGTTGCAAACAATAGAATTTCCTTTAATTTTAAGGCTGAATAGTGGCCAGGTATGGTGGCTCTTGGCACTTTGGGAGGCTATATTAGTCCGTTTTCATGCTGCTGATAAAGACATATCTGACACTGGGTAATTTATAAAAAAAAAAGAGATCTAATTGACTGAGAGTTCCACGTGGCTGGGGAGGCCTCACACTCACAGCAGAAGGGGAAAGACACATATGAGAGCTAAGCGAAAAGGGAAACCTCTTATAAAACCATCAGATCTTGTGAGACTTATTCACTATCATGTGAACAGTATGGGGGAAACCACCCCCGTGATTCAATTGTCTCCCACTGGGTCCCTCCCACAACATGCAGGAATTATGGGAGCTACAATTCAAAATGAGATTTCGGTACGGACACAGCCAAACCATATCAGAGGCCATGGCAGGAGGGTCACTTGAGCATAGTATATATAAAAGTATAAAATGAAAGAAGGGGCCAGACACAGGGGCTCACACCTGTAATCCTAGCACTTTGGGTGGGTGAGATGGGAGAATCACTTGAGATCAGGAATTCAAGACCAGCCTGGCCAACATGGTGAAACCCTGTCTCTACTAAAAATACAAAAAATTAGCTGGGCATGGTGGTGTGCACCTGTAATTCCAGCTACTAAAGAGGCTGAGGCAGGAGAATCACTTGAACCCAGGAGGCAGAGGTTGCAGTGAGCTGAGATTGCACCACTGCACTCCAGCCTGGATAACAGAGTGAGACCCTGTCTCAATAAAAATAAAAATAAATAGGCCAGGCGCGGTGACTCACGCCTGTAATCCCAGCACTTTGGGAGGCCGAGGCAGGCGGATCACGAGGTCAAGAGATCGAGACCATCCTGGCCAACATGGTGAAACCCCGTCTCTAGTAAAAATATAAAAAAATTAGCGGGCATGGTAGCGTGTACCTGTAGTCCCAGCTACTCAGGAGGCTGAGGCAGGAGAACGGCTTGAACCCGGGAGGCGGAGGTTGCAGTGAGCCAAGGTCGTGCCACTGCACTCCAGCCTGGCACCTGGTGACAGAGTGAGACTCTGTCTCAAAAATAAATAAATAAAAATAAAGAAATAAAATAATGTGTATAAAATTTTTCTTTTTGTTGTTGCAAAGAAAAATTAGTACTGGGACAAATCATCTCTCAGCAAAGCAATTCTTTTTACTTCCCGCAGAAAGGGTAGTCCCACTAGCAATCCTGCCACAAGAGTACAACGAACAAAGGAAAGCAGACGTATTTATTTCTTACGCATTTGGGGTTGTCCTTACTGCTGTGTCTGATCTCCATTGGCTGGAGTGAGACCTCACAATCTAAACTAAAACCCAATTGGCTAATAACTTGAAACTTTTCTAATCAGGTAAAAGCAATAGAGAGCAGAAAAAAGGAAGTCCAAATAAGAAAGGGACATAGGCTGCGAGCTGGGACATGCCTGTGAGTATCTTGGTTAAAGTACAAGGACATAGAATTTACTATGTGCCTGTAAGGATGTCTAACAATTACATAGGATAGGGCTTTTAGCAGAAAGTCAAGAAGACTTTTGAAAAAAGTGTTTAAATCAAACTGTTATTTCTAACACTTATGAATTTTTCTTAAACAAGAAAGGCAACTTTAAAGAGGAACTTTTTTTACTTCCCACAAATCATATAAAATGAAAAAAGGTAGGAATCTCTGCCATGGCACTAACTTTAAATGGAAATATGAGTACACTGTATTTTCTAGTCTGTCTACTGAAGCAATAACAATTCAGCATACTTAGTGCCTGGATCATGAATTTTTTTTCAATCTTGAGTGACAGATGCTAATTGGTATACATTTTATGATGTGCAACATTATAAATATATGTGTACATATTGTGTAAAGATTAAATCAAGTCAATTAACATATCAATCAAACCAATTCACATAGCAATCACCTCATACTTAAATTTGTGAAGAGAACATTTAAAATCTACACACTTAGCAATATTAAAATATACTATACATTATTATTAAATATAGTCACCATGCTGTAATACTAGACATTAGGTCTCCAAAACTAATAATTCCTCCTGTTTAACTGAAACTTTGTGCCTTTTAACCTTTTTCTCCCCATCCTCCATTCCTCCTGTCCTTAGTAACCACCATTTTACTCTCTGCTTCTATGAGTTCAACTTTTTTAGATTCCGCATATAAGTGAGACGCTGCGTATTGATCTATGTCTGTATTATTTCACTTAACATAATGTCATCTAGGTTTATCCATATTGTTGCAAATAACAGAGCTTCCTTTGATTTTAAGGCTGAGCCAGGCATGGTGGCTCACACCTGTAATCCCAGCACTTTGGGAGGCTGAGGCGGGCGGATCACCTGAGGTCAGGAGTTCGAGACCAGCCTCACCAATATAGCGAAACCTCGTCTTTGGGGAAAAAAAAGGATTTTAAGGCTGAATAGCAGTAAGGCATGCTGGCTTTTGCCCGTCATCCTCGCACTTTGGGAGGCCAAGACAGGAAGATCACTTGAGTACAGGAGTTTGAGATCAGCCTGGGCAACAAAGTGAGACCCTGTCTCTACAGAATTTTTTTTTAAGTTAGCCAGGTGTCAGTGGCATGCACTTGTGGTGCCAGCTACCTGGGAGGCTGAGGTGGGGAGTTCAAGGTGGCAGTGTGTTGTGATCATGCCACTGCACTCCAGCCGGGTGACGAAGGGAGATCTTGTCTTGCCTAGGCTTCCTGGAATCTTCCTAGTAGGATTCTGCTTCTGGAAGAAGAAGGAGTGAATATCAATCAGTTCTGCAGGATACACATTTCCTTTCCTTTCTTTCTCTCTCTTTCCTTCTTGTTTTTTTTTTTTTTTTTTTTTTTTTTAGACGGAGTTTCGCTTTTGTTGCCCAGGCTGGAGTGCAATGGTGAGATCTTGGCTCACTGCAACATCTGCCTCGTGGGTTCCAGAGATTCTCCTGCCTCAGCCTCCTAAGTAGCTGGGATTACAGGCATGTACCACCATGCCAGCTAATTTTGTATTTTTAGTAGAGAAGGGTTTTCTCCATGTTGGTCAGACTGGTCTCAAACTCCTGACCTCAGGTGATCTGCCCACCTCAGCCTCCTAAAGTGCTGGGATTACA
This sequence comes from Alouatta palliata, assembly GCA_004027835.1. Taxonomy (NCBI): domain Eukaryota; kingdom Metazoa; phylum Chordata; class Mammalia; order Primates; family Atelidae; genus Alouatta; species Alouatta palliata. Next base: position 18,974 of record PVKV010028010.1, on the reverse strand, counting down.
GGCATGAGTCACTGCTCCTGGCCTTCTTTCCTTCTTTCTTTTTCTCTTTCTCTTCCTTCCTATTTTTTCCTTTATTTTTATTTTTATTTATTTATTTATTTATTTTTTGAGACAGAGTTTTACTCTGTCACCTAGGCTAATTCTTTGTATTCTTTTTGTGGAGACATGGTTTTGCCATGTTGCCCAGGCTAGTCTCAAACTCCTAGGCTCAAGCCATCTGCCTACCTCTGCCTAAGTGCTGGGATTACAGGTGTGAGCCACCACGCCTGGCCCCTGGAAGGACTTTACTGTTTGAGTCTTGCACTTCATTTATCTTTGCTTGCTTGTTTACTTATTTATAAATGAATGAATGAGACCCTTCTGCCCAGGCTAAAGTACAATGATGCAAACGTGATTCACTGCAACCTCCATCTCCCTGGCTCAAGCAGTCCTCCCCCCTCAGCCTCCCAGACAGCTGGGACTAAAAAATTTTGTAGAAAAAGGGATATCGATATTTTGCTGAGGTTGGTTTGGATCTCACGGGCTCAAAGATCTTTTCACCTCAGCCTTTAATAGCTGGGATAACAGGGGTACCTCAGCAACAGGCCTCATTTCAGCTTGCTTTCCAGGGGCATGTCCTTGGCTACTTGCAATGCCCTCAAGCAGCTTTTCCCCAGTCCCTAGAAAAGATGAAAGACCCTATGTCACACACTTTTATACCACTTTGGGCTCTGCCTCACAGATTCAGGCGATTATCCTGCCTTAGCCGCCTGAGTACCTGGGATTACAGGCGTGCACCGCTATGCCCAGCTAAGTTTTGTATTTTACTTTATAAAGAATAGAGACGGGGTTTCGTCATGTTGGCCAGGCTGGTCTCAAACTCCTGAGCTCAAGCTATCTGCCCGCCTTGGCCTCCCAAAGTGCTGGGATTACAGGCGTGAGTCATCATGCCTGGCTCACTGGCCCAGAAAGATTTCTTTTTTTCTTTTTTTTTTTTTGTATTTTTAGTAGAGACGGGGTTTCACCATGTTGACCAGGATGGTCTCGATCTCTTGACCTCGTGATCCACCCGCCTCGGCCTCCCAAAGTGCTGGGATTACAGGCGTGAGCCACCGCGCCCGGCCTCTTTTTTTTTTTTTTTTTAAGACAGAGTCTCGCTCTGTCACCCAGGCTAGAGTGCAGTAGCGAGATCTCGTCTCACTGCAAACCTGCAACCTCCACCTCCCAGGTTCAAGCAATTCTCCTACCTCAGCCTTCCAAGTAGTAGAAGTAAAAATACCCAGAAAGGTATGTTTAAAGTTTTATCAGGAGAGGGTACTTTAGAATATTTCAATTTGCAAATGATTTTTCTTTTAATTTTGATACGTGATTGCATTGCATTCAAATCGGGGTGGAAATATAAATATTTCTTCCTGTCAAGGGACTCTTGAGGCTCCCCAACCCCCGCTTCCTAATCTGTATTGCAGAGGCTGTAAGAACAGTGAGGGGAAGGCCTGAAATTCAGTGGAGAAGGTTCCAGGGAGGTGCTGGAGGAGGAGGGGGGAGGGAGAGATGTAGGGAAGGAAGTGAGAAGGCATGGGAGGGAGCCATGATAGACCTTTGACCCCTGGAAATGGATTAAGAAGGGAGTGGGCTGCTGCTTAGGCAAAGCTGTTGAAGACTCACAGTGAGGATCCCGTTAGGACACCTGGAAATCCCATGGGAGCCCAGTCTTCAAGGGCTGTGGCAGTGAGACCCACTCTGCCCCCTGAGGCTCCCTGGACAACGGCAGGTTTCATTCTCTGCAACTGGAGTGATCTGTGAGCACTTTCCTGCAACTGGAAAGACATCTGCCTTTTAACTCCCTCACCCGTTTGAGCTCTGTTGGAACAGACATGTGGACTGTCCCCCACCCAGCATCCCATCCCTTACGACCCCCAGCTGAGGACCCAGGCACACTCCAGAGAAGGTGGGAAAGAGGAGGGAGGACGCCCACCACCAGCTGAGCCAACCTGGAAGGCAGCTCCTGGGCGTGGCCCTGAAACCCAACCCTCATTCTTTCCTTTGAGTGCAATTGGAGGAAAGGTTTTGGCAATCAAGCTGGACAACAATCGAAAATCCAATCAGAATAAACTGCTTCAGACACGTGACTGGAAAACGATTGGAGTTTAATGCACTTAAAAGCAGTGGGACGGGCCTGGAGTGGTGGCTCACGCCTGTAATCCCAGCACTTTGGGAGGCCGAGACGGCGGAGAGAGTTCGAGACAAATCTGACCAACATGGAGAAACCCGGTCTCCACTAAAAAGTACAAAAATTGACCGGGCGTGGTGGCGCATGCCTGTAGTCCCAGCTACTCGGGAGGCTGAGGCAGGAGACTCGCTTGAACCTGGGAGCTGGAGGTTGTGGTGAGCCGAGATCGCGCCATTGCAACCAGCCTGGGAACAGCGCAAACAGCGCCCGCGGGAACAGTGCTGCTGGTCGCTGGACAAATTTCTCTGGGAGGTGGGAGACCAGGAGGCTCCGACTTTGCTTTCCCTTGTGGCCTAGAGTAGAACGTCTGAGCTGCACTGAATCATCTGGATGCACACGCAACTTTAGGAACAGGTGAGCTGATGGTATCTTTCATTTTGCTTCTCTGAAGCTAGAGTTGGCAAACTTGTTCTTTGAAGGACTAGATGGTAAATATTTTAGGCACTGCGATTCTCTGCTGCAACTACAGTAGTCTTCCCTTATCCCCAGTTTTGCTTTTCGTGGTTTCAGTTACCTGCGGTTCCAAAATATTAATTGGAAAATTCCAGAAATAGGCAATTCATAAGTTTTAAGTCGTCAGCCCTTCTGAGTAGTGTGATAAGATCGTGAGTCAGCCCTGCCCTGGGATGATAATCCTCCCTTTGTCCTGAGGCACTATGCTGTTGGCTGTCTGCGTTCTCTATCCCTTAGTCACTAAGGAGCCTTTGTAGTTATTAGTGACTGTCCTGCTGGTATCTCTGTGCTTGTGTTCAAGTAACCCTTATGTTACTTAATAATGGCCCCAAAACACAAAGATAACAATGCTGGTGATTCAAATGCGCCAAAGAGAAGCTGTAAAGAGCTTCCTTGAAGTAAAAATGGGAAAGTTTTCAACATAATAAAGAAAGAAAAATAAATCATAAGCTGAGGTTGTCACGATCTACAGTACATAAAAATATTTTGTCAGCGAGAGACATTCACATATTTTCAATTTAATTAACTAATTAGGTATGTAAATCAAATTTTCTTTTGAGACTCAGTTTCATTTTGGTTGCTTAGGCTGGAGTGCAGTGGCACAATCTCAGCCCACTGCAACCTCTGCTTCCCGGGTTCAAGTGACTCTCCTGCCTCAGCCTCCCAAGTAGCTGGGATCACAGGCGCGCACCACCAAGCCCAGATAATTTTTGTATTTTTAGTAGAGACGATGTTTCACCATGTTGGCCAGGCTGGTCTCAAACTCCTGACCTCAGGTGATCCACCAGCCTCAGCCTCCCAAAGTGCCGAGACGACAGGTGTGAGTCACCGCACCCTGCCTCGCATACCTTTTAGTAGAATATATTGTTATAATTATTCTGTTATTTTTAACCTCTTACTGTGCCTAGTTTATAAATTAAATTCGATTATAGGTATGTATAAATATGAAAAAACATAGTACATATGGAATTTGGTTCCATCTGCAGTTTCAGGCATCCACGTTGGGGGTCTTGGAACATATGCCCTGAAGATAAGGGAAGACTACTGTACTCAACTCTGTCACAGAACTGCAAAAGCAGCCGTGGACGACAGCACTCAACAAACGATCATGGCTGGTTCCACAACACTTTAAGGCGAACACTGACATTTTCACTTGTCACAAAATACTCCCCTTGCTTTCAAATTTTATTTTTACTTTTATTTTTTGAGACACAGTCTTGCTCTGTCGGCCAGGCTGGAGTGCAGTGGCACCATCTCGGCTCACTGCAACCTCCACCTCCCAGGTTCAAGAGATTCTCCTGCCTCAGCCTCCTGAGTAGCTGGGATGACAGGCATCCACTACCACGCCCGGCTAATTTTTGTATTTTTGGTAGAGATGGGGTTTCACCATGTTGGCCAGGCTGGTCTCGAACTCCTGACCTCAGGTGATCCACTCGCCTCGGCCTCCCAAAGTGCTGGGATTACAGGCATGAGCCACTGCACCTGGCCTGTTGTTGTTTAAAAACAGAGTCTTCCTTTCCTCTGTCACCCAGGCTGGATGCAGTGACATGATTATAGCTCACTATAACCTCAAACTCTTGGGCTTGCAAGATGTATTTTACGTATTGTGCATTAGGCAGTGAAAATGCTAAGTTGAAAAATAGCATTGAGGGTTAGAACATATGAGTTAAGGAGGTTGTGATTTTTGATATTGTGGTGGGGATTCCCCTTGCTGAGAGGAACCATGGCCTGAGGCAGACCAGGACCCCAGATGAGGTTAATCTGGGGAAAGAGGCATGCAACGTTGGGGAACAATAAAAGTTCTGAAAAAGAAAACGGCCTGGTGTGTTCCAGACTCACGGAGCTCAGCATGCCTACAGCAGAGCACGAGAGGAATTAGCAAGGGCAGTGATGACCTAAGGTTCTATGGGGAAATCTTAAGTTTACTGGTATTTCCTAAGAATGAGATGGAAAGTCATTGAAGACTTACTTGCTCTCCTGTATATTTTAACAGGGGCATTGGGGCCACCATGGGAAGATCTGACAAAATGTTTAAGACTGGCAACTTATGCAGTGATCCAGGGAGAGAACATGGTACCTTCCACGCAGGAGGTGGCAGTGGATACAGAAGGGAGTAGTCAGATTCTGGGTATCTTTAGAGGATACAGCAGACTGGGTGTGCTAACTGATTGGCTGTAGGATATGAGAGAAAGTCTGGCAAAGGATGACTCTGAAGTTTGTAGACTGAGCAACTGGGTTTACTGAGAAAAGGAACATTACAGGAACAGGAAAGGGCGTGTGTGTGTGTGTGTGTGTGTGTGTGTGTGTGTGTATCATGGTTTTGTTTTGTGTATGTGATGGGGTCTCACTTGGTTGCCCCGGCTGGAGTGCAGTGGCGTGATCATAGCTTTGAAGTCCTGGGCTCAGGTGTTCTTGCCTCAGCCTCCCAAGTAGCTGGGACTACAGCTGTGTACCACCATGCCAAGCTAATTTTTTTTTATTTTTTATTTTTTTGTAGAGATGGGGTCTTGCTATGTTGCTCAGGCCAGGAGCAGAATGTTTTTGAGAGAAGTTTTGTTCAAGTTGGTTAGAAACCTTAGACATGTGAAGAGTACACGCGGGATGAGGAGGAGATGAGTGAGGCATCTAGGGTGCAAAATTTAGAGAGGCAAGCACTCTGAGATGTTCCATCTGCACCTTCTGAAATCTTGCTTCCTTTGCCTCACAACGGCAGAAGACCAGGGGAGGAGAAAGAGGCAAATTTGAAATTATCATACCATTTAAATGTTTCAAGCCTTATTTCTGATGTGTCAAATAGTGATGTTAATAGTTATCTCCCTGTTTTAAGGGAGGATACAATAAAGTAATGATTTTGTTTTTTGAAATAAATATTGACTATTGTCATATGGTTGCACTTAGGTGGCAGTCTGTAAAAAGACAGCTGTGGAAGTTGAAGGGACCAGGGGCTTCAAGCAAAAAGTAAATGGAAAATGGGAGACGTCTTTTTGTGTAAGGAAGCGGAATCACCGCAGAAGAATTTGGGAGAATCCAAACAGAGGGACGAGGATGATGAAGACCCAGAGCTGATCTTCGTTGGGGTGGAGCATGTACACGCCGAAGTTCTCTTTGTTGGGGTGATTTCACATTCAAAACCAGTCATTTCAAACATTTTGAACAGAGTCACCCCAGGCTCAAATTCAAGAAGAAAAAAAGGCCATTTCCGTCAAGATCCTGCTCACATGTCACAGCCTGCCAATCACATGACTTCTATGGCAAAAGCCATTATGCCGGTTTCTCCATCTGAGGAAAGGTCCACAGATAGTCCTGTCACTATGGAGTCTTCATCTGAACCTGGTTATAAAAGGAGCTCACCACAAGTTGTCTCTCCCAATTTCTCAGATTCACTCCCACCAGGGACTCAGTGTCTAGTCGGAGCTGTGGTCTCTGGAGAAGGCAGAAATGAGAATTCTCCTGTTTCAAAGCGGCTTTCCATTTCAGATATAAATAGCAGAAATCCCAAAAGGGTTAAACTCAGGGATGGAATCCCAGGGGTACATTCTTTAGCTGTAGTCCCTTCAGATAACTCTCTTATTGTAAGCACAAATGCACCCTCACAGGGGATCTGCAGCTCATCAAACCGTGCTCAGAAAGGAGTAACATTTCCTTGGGCTGATGCTAAGGAAAGGGCACATTTCAATCTTGGGAATCCAGAGAGAGCAAATGACTTTGATGGCCTGGTAATAACAGACGTTTCAAGTCTAGCAAGTCAAAAAAAGACCTTTGATCCCAAGAAAAAAAATCTGATCATGTTACTTAATGACTTTTACTATGGACAGCATAAAGGAGATGGGCAGCTGGAACAGAAGACTGACACCACCTTTAAATGCTTCAGCTGCTTGAAAACTCTAAAAAATGTTAAGTTCATGAATCACATGAAGCATCATTTAGAATTTGAGAAGCAGAGGAATGACAGCTGGGAAAATCACACCACCTGCCAGCACTGCCACCGGCAGTTTCCCACTCCCTTCCAGCTACAGTGTCACGTTGACACTGTGCACATCACCCAGGGGCCCTCTGCTGTCTGTAAGATCTGTGAATTGTCATTCAAAACAGATCAGGTCCTCTTACAGCACATGAAGGACCATCATAAGCCTGGCGAGATGCCCTACGTGTGCCACGTTTGCCATTATAGATCATCGTTCTTTGCTGATGTGGAAACACATTTCAGAACATGCCATGGAAACACAAAGAATTTGCTTTGTCCCTTTTGTCTCAAAATTTTCAAGACTGCAACACCATACATGAATCATTGTTGGAGGCATAGCAGCAAGAGAGTCTGGCAATGTTCCAAGTGCCGGCTGCAGTTTTTGACGTTGAAGGAGGAAACAGAGCACAAAACCAAGAACCATCACACATTTAAAAAGCCAGAGCAACTGCAAGGGTTGCCTCGTGAAACGAAAGTTATTATTCGAACTTCGGTTCAGCCAGGCTCAAGTGATGTGGCTTCCATTATTGTGAGCAACGTTACAGGTGACAACCCTCCGCTGTCACCTGTAAAAACTAAAAAGATGGCTGTGAACACTAGAGATTCCAGACTCCGTTGCAGCAAGGATTCTAGCTGAAAATATGTTCTGCTCACTTCCAGGAGTTCTAAAAGGCAGAAGTGAGGCTAGGCCATGTGTGCATTGTGGCTGCGGATGCTAACAAGCAAATTCATCAACGGTCAAGTTTTATTTACAGTGACATCTCATCAGTTCCCTATTATCAAGAAGTAGCTGTGAAGTCTTTGTGCCCTTTCCCAGTTAAATCCTCCCAACAAGGTATCCCCTATTCTCACCATAGAGGTTTTACTTGTTTATGAACTTTAAATAAATGGACTCACACAAAGATTCTTGTCTTTGGCTTTTTAAAATAAGGGAGATGACTGGGCGTGGTGGCTCACACCTGTAATCCCAGCACTTTGGGAGGCTGAGGCAGGTGGATCACTTGAGGTCGGGAGTTTGAGACCAGGCTGGCCAACATAGTGAAACCCCTTCTTTACATAAAATAGAAAAATTAGCCAAGCATGGTAGCACACACCTGTCGTCCCAGGTACTTGGGGAGGCTGAGGCAGGAGAATCACTTGAACCTGGGAGAGGGAGTTTGCAGTGAGCTGAGATCACGCACTCTAGCCTGGGTGAGAGCAAGACTGTCTCATAATAAAATTAAATTAAAATAAGCAAGATGAGCTTTTGCTGTGTGTAGCAGTAGCACATTCTTTTTCATTGCTGGGTAGAATTTTGTTGAGTGACTATGGTAGATTTACATAAATCTATTTCACTGTTGATGGACTTTGAGGCTGATTCTTTGGCAATTTTGAATAAAGCTGCTATGAGCTTGTGCAGGTCTTTTGGTAAGCATGTAGTCACTTCTCGTGGGTATATATAGCTATGAGAAGTGCTGGAACTGCATATATTTAGCTTTCTAGTGTAGATACTGCCAAATACATTTCTAAAGTGATTGAAACAATTTACATTCCCACCACTGATATTGAGAATTCCATTGCTACTGACCCAGCACTTGGTATTGTCAGTCCTTTTAGTAAGTGCCCTTCTCTTGAAGTTGTAGTGGTATCTCACTGTGGCTTTAATTTGCATTTCCCTGATGAGTAATGGATCTTGAGATTATATAGTTATTGGCTACTTGAATATTTTTTAAAAATTAAATGTCTATTCAAGTTATGCCCCCTCCTACCTTATTAAAAACTGGGCTGTCGACTGGGAAGCATACAGGGAAAGTGCTGGGGCACTGGAAATGTCCCATATTTGGATCTGGATGGTGGTTTTATGGGTGTATATATGTACATTAAGGTTTATCTTTCATGTGCCTTATTTGTGGAAGACAGTGTGGCGATTCCTTAAGGATCTAGAATTAGAAAATAGCTGTAAAAAATCTCACAGATTTCAAAAATAAATAACATATACTACATGACCCTGTGTTAGAAATAATCACTAGGAAAATTAGGACACAACTAATTGAAAGATAATGAACATATTACCAAGCAGAAGTGGTGGGACACAGTTAAACTGGCACAGGTAAATCTGTAGCATGAAATACAAGAGAAATGAAAGAGTTTACAAGCAATGAGGTAGGCATTTATCTCTAAAAGTTATAAAGAGGAGTAGCAGAGCAAGCCTATGAAGACAGGAAGAAAGGAAACAGAGTGGAAGAAATAGATGAAATAAAGAAGAAAATAATATTATAGATTAATGAAACCAAAAGCGATTAACACTCCCCCCCCCCAAAAAAAAAAAAAGATTGCTAAACTAGACTTTTGGCAGAATTGGTTAATTTGAAAAAAAATCAAAAGCTGCAAATAAATTGAGAGTAGGCCAACTTGGGCCAGATAGTAAATATTTTAAGCTTTTCATACATGGTCTTTGGCAATTAATTAACTTTGCTGTCGTAGCAGGAAAAGAGGAAAACAATACCTAAAGGAATGGGTATGCTTGTTCCAATAAAACTTTATTTATGGACAACTGAATTTTGAATTTCATACAATTTTCACATGCCACAAAATAATATTCTCCTTTTGTTTTTTCAGCCATTAAAAAAACCCGTAAAATCTGCTCTTAAGCTTGCTGCCAGCTGTACAAAAGCAGGTGGCAGGCTGGATTCGACTGGCCCCAGATGTAACTTGTAGAGGACCGATGTAAGGCTCAGTTGTTTCATCAAGGTCCCTTAAGTGCGGACAGTCAGCCAAGGGACCACACCTTAGGATTATACCAGCTGGACTACTGGTGGGCCAAGTATCCCCTAATGGATTGGAAGCCCATCCCCGGCGCCAAGCCCTGACCGCCTCAGCTCTGGAACCCTGACTACCAGAGACCCTTGCAGGGCCTCAGGGGCATTGCTGCTGCCCTCCTCCCTCTGAACCTAACCCCGCGTCCTTCCTTCGCCACCAGGGGCATCAGAGCGCGCGCATGCGCCCAGCTGACCGCGCCGACCCCGCGCCCGCACCTGGCAGCCAATCGCAGGTCTCCATTGGACGCGGGCCTGTGGAGGCGTGCGCGTTGGCGGCGCCGGGGGCCTGAGGAGGCGTAGTCGCCGCCGGCTTTTTCCCGGGAGCGCCTCCGGGACTGGTGCGTGGCCGGCAGCTCAGGAACCGCAGCCGAGACCGGTAAGTACGGGGGCGTGGCGCGGCTTCAGCTTTCCCTCGGGGGAAACTTGAGGGATTTCGGGCGAGTCGCAGCCCCGCGGGTCGCGACACCGCGCCTGGCCGTGCGCTGCCAGAGCGGCCTTTGCAGTGCAGCCGCTTTCTGCTGCGAGTGAGGGCGGAGGCGGGTCTCTGCGTCCCCTCACGCGCACCTAGTTGCCTAACCTCGGCCGGCGCCGCCTGCACATCAGCCTCCCCTCCCCCACATCAGCCTCCCCTCCCCCACGCGGACGCCCCCACCCCGGGTTGGGCCCAGGCCTCTGGAGAAGGGGCCTTTCCTGGCTCCCCATGCGCTCCCCTCCCCCATCCCCCCGCGGGGGTCTCTTTTGGCGCTCAGTATATTTAAAAATCTGAAACCTGGCCGGGCGCGGTGGCTCACGCCTGTAATCCCAGCACTTTGGGAGGCCGAGGCGGGTGGATCACGAGGTCAAGAGATCGAGACCATCCTGGTCAACACGGTGAAACCCCGTCTCTACTAAAAATACAAAAATTAGCCGGGCATGGTGGCACGTGCCTGTCGTCCCAGCTACTCGGGAGGCTGAGGCAGGAGAATTGCTTGAACCCAGGAGGCGGAGGTTGCGGCGAGCCGAGGTCGCGCCATTGCACTCCAGCCTGGGTAACAAGAGCGAAACTCCGTCTCAAAAAAAAAAAAAAAAAAAAAAAATCTGAAACCTGTTTTGTAACCCCAGGCCCTCCCTCCTTCTGGACATCTGGAGGCCCAGACCCCCCAAGGCATTTAAATACATCCGCCTCCGTCCCCTGCGGCGAGGTCTGGTTGTCTTGTTTACTGCGTGGCTCCCGGGACTCTCAGAGCAGCCCCTGCAGCCCTCGTGGAGTCCCTCCTGGGGGAGCCGGGACCTAGGGTGATTTGGAGGCTTTTGATCTGGGCATGCGGCGGTGGGATGTTGGCTAAGGGTAGATTGGAGGAACGTGGGGCAAGTTCAGTTCGCTTTTCTGGTTCGTGTGAGGTGACTGATAAGCGCCCAAACTGCAGTGTCAGGTCGGCGGTGGGATCGAAAATATTCTTTTAACATGTAATTAGCTAATGCTTCTGCCTGGTTACCTCAAGGATGTGACCTTCTCCCTGGAGTAGCTCACGTTCTGAAAAGCTGCGTTGTAAACCTGAGGTAAGAAGAGAGAGGTCTCCTCAGTAAGTGCCAAAGTTGTATCTTTTTCCCTTCAGTTTCGCTCTCTGGCCCTTTCCTGCGCTAAAACATGGCTGTTGAGTACTTTTTTTTTTTTTTTTTTTTTGAGACGGAGTTTCGCTCTTGTTACCCAGGCTGGAGTGCAATGGCGCGACCTCGGCTCACTGCAACCTCCCCCTCCCGGTTTCAAGCAATTCTCCTGCCTCAGCCTCCCAAGTAGCTGAGACTACAGGCGCGCGCCACCACGCCCAGCTAATTTTTTTATTTTTGGTAGAGACGAGGGTTTCACCATGTTGGCCAGGATGGTCTCGATCTCTTGACCTCGTGATCCGCCCGCCTCGGCCTCCCAAAGTGCTGGGATTACAGGCGTGAGCCACCGCGCCCGGCTTTTTTTTTTTTTCTCAGCTGAAGTCTCACAGTGTCCCCTGGGCTGGAGTGCAAAGGCGTGATCTTGGCTCACTGCATCTTCCACCTCCCAGGTTCACGCAATTCTCTTTCTTCAGCCTCTCGACTAGCTGGGATTACAGGTGCACACCATCACACCCGGCTAATTTTTTGTATTTTTAGTAGAGACAGGGTTTCACCATGTGGGTCAGGCTGGTCTCCAACTTCTGACCTCGTGATCCGCCCGCCTCGGCCTCCAAAAGTGCTGGGATTACAGGCTTGAGCCACCGCGCCGGGCCCCCTGTTTAGTATTTAATATTTTACTGAGGGAATCTGAATGTGTATGATTAGTTCAGGCCAATTGTTGATGTAAGTAATTTGGGGACCCTCTAAATTGCTTGCTTGAGAAAGAAGAGGAAGGTAGTGGCATTCTTTTTTTTTTTTTTTTTTTTTTTCTGAGACGGAGTTTAGCTCTTGTTACCCAGGCTGGAGTTGAAAAAGAAAGTAACTGGCCGGGTACAGTGGCTCAAGCCTGTAATCCCAGCACTTTTGGAGGCCGAGGCGGGCGGATCACGAGGTCAGAAGTTGGAGACCAGCCTGACCCACATGGTGAAACCCTGTCTCTACTAAAAATACAAAAAAATTGGCCGGGTGTGGTGGTGTATGCCTGTAATCCTAACTATTCAGGAGACTGAGGCAGGAGAATCGCTAGAACCTGGGAGGCAGAGGTCGCAGTGAGCCGAGATTGCGTCACTGCACTCCAGCCTGGGCAACAGAGCGAAACTCCCTCTCAAAAACAAGGAAAAATAAAGAAAGTAAGAGCATCATGGATGTTAAGTTCTATAAAGCCGACTTCTCTTATCCTCTTTCTCAAGGGCTGTATTTCATGAGGTAATTCCATGCAGCTGGACGTGGGGAGGTCACCTGAAGTCATGCATGCTAGTAGGTGAAATTATTGGTGAGTTCTGTGCCCAGCAATTTGCGATTACAGTTCAGTGAGACCCATTGTATTAGTTATCAATTGCTGTGTAACAAATTGTCTCAAAACTTAGTAGCTTAAAATAAAAAAATGTTATGACCTTGTAGTTTTTGAAGGTCTGGAATCCAAGAATGGCTTAGCTGGCTGGTTCTGGCTCAAGGTCTTTCATGAGGTTGTAGTTAAACTTTTGGCTGGATTGTCAGTCTCTGCAGAATTGACTTGGATTGGATCATCCGCCTCTAAGCTCACTCACTGGGCTGTTGCCAAGAGGCCTCAGATCCTCACTCTGGGCGTCTCCATGGGGCTGCTCATGTCACAGCAGCTGGCTTACTTCAGAGCAAATGATTCAAGAGACCATGTACCCAAGATAAAGAAGGGCAGAGTCTTCATGACCTAATTTTAGAAGTGGCATACCATCACTTCCTGCTATATGTGCTTGGTCTCTGGTCCCACAGGCCAACCCTGTTACAGTGTGGGAGAAGGCTACAACTGTGTGAATTCTAGGAAGTGGGATTCATTTAGGGCCATCTTGGAGGATGGCTACCACAGCCATTTATCTTCCATTTAACCCTTTTCCATATGATCTCAAAGCATTGTCCTGTTACTCTGGGTGAATAGTTTCACTTCTTGCTAAGGCCAGAACCTCTACATGTGCATTTGTTTATTTAAGGATATTATTCTAGCAAGACTTCTCTTTGTCTAGGGTTAAGTTTTCTGTCTCTCCAGATCGTTAACATAGCAAACATACTGATTGTACTATCACATCACCTTAAAGATCTCATTTATGATGCCACATCCCCCGTGTGCTTATTTTATTTTGTATTTGCTTGTCCTTATGGGAAAATTTCTCCAGGGTTGTCCATACTTGCTATTTCCTATTCTCATTTTTCCTTAAACCCACTGTTGTAAAGGTTACCAATGAATTCCACTTTACTTAATCCATCGGTCAGTTTTAGTTGATTTTCTTGATTTTATTTGATCTATTGGCAGCATATATTAGAGTTGTTCCTTTTCTCCTCCCTGGGATGCTTCTCTTTCTTGATTCTCCTCTCACTTGAATGGCTGCGAATAATTGTTTCTTTTTAATTTTCTTTACCAGCTCCTTCTCATCTCCATGACCTCTTATCAGTGGAATGCCCCAGGATTTGGATCTCAGACCTCTTTCCCTGAGTGAGCTCATCCAGTCTTGTGTTTTAAATAATGCTACATACTGAAGACTTCAATATTTAAGTACCTACCCCAGAACTGTCCTTGATCTCTGATCTCATAGATTTACCTGCTCAGCATTACCTCTTATGTGTCCTCCTCTCCTTTACATTCCAAACCCCAATACATCAATGAACCTTGTGGGCCTTCTGGATTTTGATCTAGAGTCTGACTTCTTAGTATCTCCATTTTTCCACCCTGTTTGATACTACCATCATCTTTTGTTTATAATATTTCAGTAGCTTCTTGTCTTCTGCTTCCACTGTTAACTCTCTATAGTCTATTCTCCACACAGTAGCCAGAGCAATTCCGATGAAAGTCAGATCATATTACTTCACACTCAGAACCTTCCAGTAATCTGTCGTCACACTCAGGGTAAAAGCTGAGAAATTTGTTTTTATTTAGTTTTTGGCATGGAGTTTCACTCTTGTCACTCAGGCTGGAGTGCAGTCATGGGGTCTCGGCACACTGAAACCTCTGCTTTCTGAGTTCAAGCAATTCTCCTGCCTCAGCCTCCCAGGTAGCTGGAGTTACAGGCACCCTCCACCATACCCAGCTAATTTTTGTATTATTATTATTGCTTTTTGAGATGGATTCTTGCTCTGTTTCCCAAGCTGGAGTGCATTAGCACCTTGGCTCACTGCAGCCTCTGCCTCCTGGGTTCAAGCAATTCTCCTGCTTCAGCCTCCCAAGTAGCTGAGACTACAAATGCACGCTGACACACCTGGCTTATTTTTGTATTTTTAGTAGAGACGGAGTTTCACCGTGTCGGCCAGGATAGCCCTCATCTCCTGACCTGGTGATCTGCCCGCCTCGGCCTCCCAAAGTGCTGGGATTACAGGCGTGAGCCACTGTGCCTGGCCTAATTTTTGTAGTTTTAGTAGAGATGGCATTTCACCATGTTGGCCAGGTTGGTCTTGAACTTCTGACCTCATGTGATCTGCCCGCCTCGGCCTCCCAAAGTTTTCTACTTTATTTTTCTCCCTAGTGTTTATATAACCATCTTACTTTTTTTAAAACAAAATATTTTCTGACTAACCCTTCTGGAATGTCAGCTCCCTGAAGTGAAGGAGTTTGCATCACTGCTGTGTCCCCAGACCAGCACTTGGGATTACAAGTGTGAGCCACTGCGCCCAGCCAAAGCTGAAGAATTTAGAATGGTTTACATGATCTTGGTTTTTCTTTGCTACAACCAGTTCATTTTTTATCTCATTTCTAACTTGTCACCCTTTTTATTGGGCCCACCATGCTAGCCTCTTTCTTGATCAGTCCTTACATGTGTTAAGTGCTCCAGTCTCAGAGCCTTTGTGTTTGCTGTTCCCTTTGCTGGAGTACTCTTCTCCAGATAGCCATATTCATGTTATATGAATGTCAGCCTGCCTTCATTTCCTACTTTATTTTTCTCCTTAGTGTTAACATACATAACCATCTTACTTTTGTTTAAAAACATTATTTTCTGACTACCCCTTCTGGAATGTCAGCTCCCTGAAGTGAAGGACTTTGGATCACTGCTGTATCCCCAGACCAGCACCTGGCACTTTGTTGGCCCACCAGACTTTTATTGAATGAATGGTCTTCTTAAATTTCTCTCAAATGCCACCTTGATGCTTCCCCATCCCTTTTCTCTCTAGTCATGAGATTATCAGAACTATGCAGATTCTTGATCATTCCTGTATAATTTCTCTTTTAGTTTTTTGTGGACTGGGATTTGTTTTTTTTTTTTTTTTTTTTGAGACGGAGTTTCGCTCTTGTTGCCCAGGCTGGAGTGCAATGGCACAATCTTGGCTCACCGCAACCTCCGCCTCCTGGGTTCAAGCAATTCTCCTGCCTCAGCCTCCCGAGTAGCTGGGACTACAGGCACGTGCCACCATGCCCAGCTAATTTTTGTATTTTTAGTAGAGGCGGGGTTTCACCATGTTGACCAGGATGGTCTCTATCTCTTGACCTCGTGATCCACCCGCCTCGGCCTCCCAAAGTGCTGGGATTACAGGCGTGAGCCACCACGCCCGGCCCGGGATTTGTTTTAATTCTACTGATTGAATACATTCTATAGATAGAGTTCTGCCAAAACAGCGAACATCAGAACATCAAACATGTATGTTTGGCTACATACCTTATGTGATAGTCTTTCTGTAGAGGAACAATTTCTCCCTAATTTTTTAACGTACTCCCCCACCAACTCAATTCTCATGCAGCAATATTAAAATATTACGTTAGGGTCAATTTTATATGTGAAAAGAGAATCGTGACATTCACCTTTTGGCTTTTAACAGTTAATGTGGGCACAAGCTATTTTAATCTTATTCTTTGTTAGCTTCTTATACTTGTAAATTTACAAGTGTACTTAGGTCCATTCCTTGTTCTTTCCCTTCAGTATATAAATTAATCAGTCACTTGGATAATACTGAGTGATACAGTTCTGAGAGTTGAGCTTAAGTATTGGTGTTGTGTAAGTTTGAAATAAGATGTGAATGTTCTGCAGAAGTCTTACTGGGATTTTTTCTCTGGGACTGTCCCAATCGCAGAGATCCAAGTTACATAAGGAGTCATGATAGACACTGTCTGGCCTGCATAGAATATGCTCTCACAGATTTTCGAAACCTCTAGATTCCTTTTAACTAGGTTGGCTATATAATTTATCATTTAAACTCAAGGACTTACTAAAGACTGAAGAGTGGCAACTATCCATAATTACACAGGGATGGCAGTTTAAACTGCAACTGCCTTGGTCATACCAGCATATTTGGTAATCCTACGTATAGTTTATTTTGTCCTCCACGTCCTTGGTATCGGAGAAGTGTTCACTCTGCAAGGAGATAGAACTATTCCATCCTTGGGAATGAATGACTCCCACTACAGTTTATAAATTGACCACCTGATACTAGCTTAATTCTTTTTGTTGGCTAGATTAGCTTGCATTGTTCCATTGTCCTAATTACCTAACCCTTGTTAGGAATTGAGTCTACTTAATGGTGCTTTGAAAATTTAGCAGCAGCTGGTCTCAGTGGCTCACACCTGTAATCCTAGCACTTTGGGAGGCCGAGGCCGGCGGATCACCTGAGGTCGAGAGTTTGAGACCAGCCTGACCAACGTAGAGAAACTCCGTCTCTACTAAAAATACAAAATTAGCTGGGGGTGGTGGTGGATGCCTGTAATCCCAGCTACTCCAGAGGCTGAGGCAGGAGAATCGCTTGAACCCGCACTATTGCGCTCCAGCCTGGGCAACAAAAGTGAAACTCCATCTAAAAAAAAAGAAAAATAAAAAAAGAAAATTTATCAGCAGTTGTTGGGAGATGGAGGGTTATACCAGCCTGTTGCTAGGCATTTCTTTTCTTTGAGATATAATTCATATGCCATAAAATACACCCTTTGGAGTGTGAAACTGAATGGTTTTTAGTATTATGTATTAATAAAATTGTATAACCATCAGCAATATCTAATACCAAGACATTTCATCAACCCTAAAGAAATATTATATCCATTAGCAGTCACTCTCTATATTACTTTCCCATGGCTGCTATGACAAATTATCACAAACTTGGTGGCATAAAACAACAAAAATTTATTCTCCCTTCGTTCTGGAGGTCAGAAGTCCAAAACAAGTTTCACGAGACCTAAATCAAGATGTTGGCAGGGGTATACTCCCCTGGGAAACTCTAGTGGAGAATCCGTTCTTTGCCTTCTAGTTTGTGGATGTGACATTCCTTGGCTTGTGGCCATGTCACTCTAATCTTTGCTTCTGTCTTCATGTCACCTTTTCCTAGAGTATGTGTGAAATCTCCCTCTGTTCTCTTACAAGGACACTTGTGATGGCATTTAGGGCTTACCTGTGTAGTCCAGGATAATTTTCCTATCTGCAAAGATCCTTTTTTCAAGTAAGATAACATTTATAGATTTGAGGGATTAGGACCTGATATTTTGGGGGCCGATTTTCAAACCTACTATATTCCTCATTCCTCTTTTCAACCAGCCCATGGCAGCTGCTACTTTATTTCTGTCATTATGGATTTGCCTTATTCTGGACATAAGTAAAATCGTATAATATGTGGCCTTTTGTTTCTAGTGTTATTCACTTAGTGTATTTTCAAGGTACATTGTATTATAGGCCTATTTATACTTCATTTTTTTTTTTTTGGCTTGAATAGTATTTCGTTGCACTGATATATCACAGTTTGCTTATTCATTCATCAGTTAATTTACATTTGGTTGTTTGTACTTTATAGCAGCATTATGGTTATATGCCAGCTAGCTTATATATATATATATATGTTATATTTTCAGTTATCTTGGATATATACCTAGGAGTGATACTGTTGGGTCATATGGTAACTCTAAATTTAAATTTTGAGCAATTGCCAAACCTTTCCAAAGTACCCGTTTATATTGCCACCAGCAGTATATGAGGGTTCAAATATCCGCACATCTCTTGCAACACTTGAGATTGTTTTTGGTTATAACTAACCTAGTGGGTGTGAAGTAATAGCTTATTGTGATTTTGATTTGCATTTCCTTAATAAGTAATTACGTTGAGTAACATTTCAGGTGCTTCTTGGCCATTTGTGTATCTTCTTTGGAAAAGCGTTCAAATCTTTAGCCCATTCTTTTAGTTTGTTTTTTAGACAGGGTCTCGCTCTGTTGCTCAGGCTGCAGTCCAGTGACACTATTATGACCCACTACAGCATTGACCTTCCAGGCTCCAGTGATCCTCCCATCTCAGCTGCCATCCTACCTCCTTCCACCCCCCGTAGCTGAGACTACAGGCATGTGCCATCATGCCTAGCTAAATTTAAAAAAAATAATTTTTCTTTTTTTCTTTTTGAGACAGTCTTGTGTCGGGGGCGGCATTAATGCCAGGGAGCTCTCGGCCCGTGAGAGGGTCCCGATACCTGGAAGAGAGAGTGCGTGGAAAACATAGGAGACAGAGAAGCAGGGTCTGGAGGGCTGAAAAGGCAATGCCTGAACAGCAATTTTATTTGTGCATAGGGTCCCAATATATACTGTCAGCTTTCAGACACTGACATCAGTCCACATTGTTTCAGCTTAAACATTAAAGGGAACAGAAGGTTACAAAATCTGGTAAAGATACAAGTTAAAAGAGGACAGTACTGAAGTCATAAAATAACCACAAAATGATGTAAAACAAGCAGATGCTCTTATTATCTATTGTGAAAGACTTTTATATTTAACAAAGTAGCATTCTTTTTTTTTTTTTTTTTTTTTTTTTTTACTTACTAATTTAAAACTTTATTGTCAATTTTTAAAATGAGGGAAGAAAAACTTTTATTGGCAACCATCAAAGATACTCACAAGACTCAGACCCAAGATAGAGACCCCTAAACAGATAATTTTCCCTCAACTCCTCAGGCTGGAACAGATTTTAAACCAAGCTGGAGAAATCACTCCAGCTCTGGCCATAAACTAATC
>PVKV010028009.1:11482-25692 GCA_004027835.1 Alouatta palliata | reverse complement strand
CTGTCGGGGGGAAAAAGGGGAGGGACAGCAGGGGGTGGGGAGTTGGGGAGGGATAGCATGGGGAGAAATAACAGATACAGGTGATGGGGAGGAAGGCAGCAAATCACACTGCCATGTGTGTACCTATGTAACAATCTTGCATGTTCTTGTACCCCCAAACCTAAAATGCAATAAAAAGTATATAAAAAAAAAAAAAGAAGTATGCTGAATTGTATCAAATTCTTTTTCAGCATCAATTGAAATTATTATATTGTTTTTATTATTCATTCTGTTGATATAATGTATCATATTGATTAATTTGTGTACTCTGAACCATCTCTTGCATTCTGGAGATAAGTCCCACTTGGTCATGATGAATAGTCCTCCTTTTTTTTAAATTATATTTTACATTATACACACATATAATTATATATATTTACATTTTACATTAATTATATATTATTACATTATATATGTAATTATATATATAATATAAAATATAATTATATATATATATATATATTGCACTTTAGGTTCTGGGGTGCATGTGAAGAACATGCAGGATTGTTGCATAGGTACATACATGGCAGTGTGATTTGCTGCCTCCATCCCCATCACCTATATCTGGCATTACTCCCCATGTTATCCCTCCCCAACTCCCTACTCCCCGCTGTCCCTCCCTTAGTCCCCCCAACAGACCTCAGTGTGATGCTCTCCTCCCTGTGTCCATGTGTTCTCGTTGTTCAGTACCCACCTATGAGTGAGAACATGCAGTGTTTGACGTTCTGTGCTTGTGTCAGTTTGCTGAGAGTGATGGTTTCCACATTAATCCATGCCACTACAAAGGACACAAACTCATCGTTTTTTATGGCTGCATAGTATTCCATGGTGTATATGTGCCACATTTTCCCTGTCCAGTCTATCACTGATGGGCATTTGGGTTGGTTCCAAGTCTTTGCTGTTGTAAACAGTGCCACAATGAACATACATGTGCATATCTCTTTATAATTGAATGATTTATAATCCCTTGGATATATACCCAGTAATGGGATTGCTGGGTCAAATGGAATTTCTATTTCTAGGTCCTTGAGGAATCGCCACACTGTCTTCCACAATGGTTGAACTAATTTACCCTCCCACTAACAGTGTAAAAGTGTTCCTATTTCTCCACATCCTCTCCAGCATCTGTTGTCTCCAGATGTTTTAATGATTGCCATTCTAACTTGCGTGAGGTGATATCTCAATGTAGTTTTGATTTGCATTTCTCTAATGACCAGTGATGATGAGCATTTTTTCACATTTGTTGGCCTCATATAAGTCTTCTTTTGAAAAGTGTCTGTTCATATCCTTTGCCCACTTTTGAATGGGTTTGTTTGTTCTTTTCTTGTAAATCTGTTTTAGTTCTTTGTAGATTCTGGATTTAAGTCCTTTCTCAGATTGGTAGATTGCAAAAATTTTTTCCCATTCTGTTGGTTGCCAGTTCACGCTAATGATTCTTTCTTTTGCTGTGCGGAAGCTCTGGAATTTAATTAGATCCCATTTGTCTATTTTGGCTTTTGTTGCCAATGCTTTTGGTGTTTTAGTCATGAAGTCCTTGCCTATGCCTATGTCCTGAATGGTTTTACCTAGGTTTTCCTCTAGGGTTTTGATGGTGTTAGGTCTTATGTTTAAGTCTTTAATCCATCTGGAGTTAATTTTAGTGTAAGGTGTCAGGAAGGGGTCCAGTTTCTGCTTTCTGCACATGGCTAGCCAGTTTTCCCAACACTGTTTATTAAACAGGAAATCCTTTCCCCATTGCTTGTTTTTGTCGAGTTTGTCAAAGATCAGATTGTTGTAGATGTGTGGCGTTGCCTCTGAGGCCTCTGTTCTGTTGCATTGGTATATATTTCTGTTTTGGTACCAGTATCATGCTGTTTTGATTACTGTAGTCTTGTAGTATAGTTTGAAGTCAGGTAGCATGATGCCTCCAGCTTTGTTCTTTTTGTTTAGAATTGACTTAGCTATGCAGGCTCTCTTTTCATTCCATATGAAGTTTAAGGTGGTTTTTTTCCAGTTCTGTGAAGAGGTCATTGATAGCTTGATGGGGATAGCATTGAATCTGTAAATTACTTTGGGCAGTACAGCCATTTTCATGATATTGATTTTTCCTATCTATGAGCATGGAATGTTTCTCCATCTGTTTGTATCCTATCTCATTTCTTTGAGCAGTGGTTTGTAGTTCTCCTTGAAGAGGTCCTTTACATCCTTTGTTAGTTGTATTCCTAGGTATTTTATTCTCTTTGTAGCAATTGTGAATGGCAGTTGGTTCTTCATTTGGCTCTCTTTAAGTCTGTTATTGGTGTATAGAAATACTTGTGATTTTTGCACATTGATTTTGTATCCTGAGACTTTGCTGAAGTTCCTTATCAGTTTCAGGAGATTTTGGGCTGAGACAATCGGGTCTTCTAAATATACAATCATGTTGCCTGCAAATAGAGACAAATTGACTTCCTCCTTTCCTAATTGAATACCCTTTATTTCTCTTTCTTGCCTGATTGCTCTGGCTAGAACTTCCAATACTAAATCAAATAGGAGTAGTGAGAGAGGGCATCCTTGTCTAGTGCCAGATTTCAAAGGGAATGCTTCCTGTTTTTGCCCATTCAGTTGAAATGGCACCCATATTTGTGTGAGTTTTTGTGCAGAGACCCACTGCGCCAGCTGAAACAGTTGCACTGGAGACTCATGGTGGTTTTTCACCCGGGAATCTCCTGATCTGTGGGCAGTAAAAATTCCTTTGGAAATGTGGTGATGACTTACCCTCTGCATTTTCACTGGGAACTGCAATGCAGAGCTGTTCCTATTCGGCCATCTGATGAATAATCTTTCTAAAGGATTGCTGAAGTCAATTTGCTAGTATTTGGTTGAGGAGTTTTGCATCAGTATTCCTGAGAGATATTGGCCTGTAGTTTTCTTTTTTGAATGTGTCTTTGTCTTATTTTGGTATCAGGTTAACACTGGCCTCATACAGTGAGTTTGGAAGTGTTCTCTCATCCTTTATTTTTTGGAATAGCTTGAGTAGGATTAGTATTATCTCTTTAAATGTTTGGTAGAATTTAACATTGCATTCTTCAGGTCCCAGGATTTTTATTACTGGCAGACATTTTATTATGGCTTTGATCTCATTACTTGTGATTGGTTTGTTCAGGTTTTGGATTTCTTCCTAGTTCATTCTTGGTAGGTTGTATGTATCTAGGAATTTGTCAATTTCTTCTAGATTTTCCAATTTATTGGTGTGTAGTTGCTCATAGTAGCCACTTATGATTTTTTGAATTTCTGTGGTATTAGTTTTAATACCTTCCATTTCATTTCTGATATATTTATTTGGGTCTTTTCTCCTTTTTAGTTAGTCTGGCTAAAGGTTTGTCAATTTTGCTTAACTTTTCAGAAAACATAAACATAGGGTGTCTTTTTGTTTATTTAAATTTCTTTAATTTCTTTGAGCAATATTTTGTAGTTTTTAGCATACAAATCTTATGCCTTCTTAAGTTTATTCCTAAATATTATATTCTTTTTCATAAGTTGAATCGTTAATTGCCCTATCAGATTGTTTGCAAATATTGTATAGAAATGCAACTGATTTTTTTTACTGTTGAAATTGTATATAGGGACTTTGGTAAATTTATTTATTAGCTCTAATAGTTATCTTTGGCTCATTTAGGGAATTTTACATATCAGATCACATCATCTGTGAATTTTCCTTCTTTCTTTCCAATTGGGATACTTTTTATTTCTTCTTAATTACTCTGTTTAGAACTTCTAGTATTACATTGATTAGAAGTGGTGTAAGTTAGCATTCCTGTGTTCTTCCTGATCTTAGAGGAAAAGCTTTCTGCTTTTTGCAGCATTATCATTTTAGCTGTTAGCTTATAATATATGGCCTTTATTATGTTCAGGCACATTCTTTCTATCCTTAATTTGGGGAGAGTCTTTATCATGAAAGTATGCTGAATTATGTCAAATGCTTTTTCTGAATTTATTTGCAATGATAATATGTGAATTTTGTTCTTAATTCTTATTTTATGGTATATTACCACTATTACTTCTTGTAAGTTAATCCACTCTTCCATACCTGGGATAGATTTCACTTTTTCTTGGTATATAATCTTTTTAATATGCTGCTTAATTCAATTTGCTAGTATTTTGTTGAAGATTTTTAATTTACATTCATAAAAGATATTGGCTTGTAGTTTTCTCTTTTTATGTGGTGTCTTTCTCCAGCTTCAATTTTAGGTAAATGCCGTCTCATAGAATGAGTTTGGAAGTGTTCCTCCTTTTGCAGATATTTGGAAGAGTTTGAAAGGGATTCATGTAATTTTTCCTTAAGTGTTTGGTAGTATTCACTAGTGAAGCCATTTGGTCCTGAGCTTTTCTTTGTTAGGAGGTTTTTGATTACTAACTTCAATCTCTTTATTTGTAATTGATTAAGTCTTAGCAGGTTGTATATTTCTAGGAATTTTTCCATTTTTTCTAAATTATCCAATTCATTGGCATATAATTGTCCATAATAGTCCCTTAATGCTTTTTTTGTTTTTAAAGGCATTCGTTGCAATGTCGCCTCTTTCATTTGTATTTTATTTGAGTCTTCTCTTTTTTTTTCTTAGTCTAGCTAAGGATTTGTTGATATTATCATTTCTAAAAAACAATTCTTAATATTAATGATTTTCTATTTGATTTATTTTTGCTCTGATCTTTGTTATATTCTTTATTCTGCTAACTTTGGATTTAGTCAGTTTTTCTTTTTCTAATTTCTTGGTGTATATGATTAGTTTATTTATTTGAAATCTTTCTTATTTCTTAATGTAGATGTTTATTGTTATAAGTTTTTTTTCTTATTACTGCTTTTGCTGCAGACCATAAGTTTTATTATGCTGTTTTAGATTTCATTCATCTCAAGATATTTTTAAATGCTTTTTATTTCTTCTTTGACTCTGTGATAGTTATTGTGCATTAGATAAGATAACTGCTGCACCTAGTCTTGTCAGACTGGCCTTATGTAAGAGATGAATCTCATCAATCAGCTTAGTGAGAGATTCTAGATCCCTTTCAAATCCTCTTGCTTGTCCAAACCACAGATTGTGTTCATAATGGCCCCAAGTAGATTAGGATGTGCCAAGTCCTGTTATTGCCTTCAGACAGGTGAAATAGAAACCATTTCCTCAAGATGCAGCTGTAAAAGTTGGGGGTATTAGATGAGTATTCCAGTTCATTCTATCCACAGGGAGAAACTAAAAGCTGGAGTTTATTTAACACTCTGTTAATAAACTATCTTCTTGTTCATTGTGGTCTAGGGAGTCTCATAAATTGAGAGCCTTGTCAGTTCTCAGAGCTAGGTGATTTAGAAGCCAGACTCTTAGGTGGGACCTGCAGAAGTTGGAGTGTTTGGCTCTGCATCCCCACCCAAATCTGACCTTTAATTGTAATTCCCATAATCCCCACATGTCATGGGAGGGACCCAGTGGGAGGTAATTTGAATATGGGAGTGCTTACCCTCATACTGTTCTCATGATAGGAAGTTCTTATGAGATCTGATGGTTCTATAAGGGGCTTTCCCCCCTTTGCTTGGCACTTCTCCTTCCTGCTGCCATGTGAAGGACATATTTGCTTCCCCTTCCACAATGATTGTAAGCTTCCTGAGGCCTCCCCAGACATACAGAACTGTGAGTCAATTAAACCTCTTTCCTTTATAAATTCCGCAGTCCTGGGTAGTTCTTCATGGCAATGTGAAAAAGGAAAAAATAAATATAGGGTGCTTGGTGCATGCACAAACTGCTTCTAGAAAGGATCTACACACATGCATTTATGTCTATCACTGTCAGAGATGAGGCCGGGGAAGTACCCACACTTCCCTTCAGGCTCATTGAAGTCCATAGTTTATCTGCCCCATCTCCTCCCCAGTTATAGGCTAGCCAGAAGTCTGATCCCCAGGCAAAAGATTTAAAAGTGTGCAGGCAAACGACTTCCAGGGAGATATAGGGAGCTGGACATTTTAGCCCATCCCCTACAGATTTATCCCAGGCACTACAGCTACTGGACATTCCTTTGTACTCATTCAAAACCACCTCTTTGTTGTATGTGGCCTAGGGAAACTTGAGAATGCTGAGTCCCTTTCGTTTTCAGGTCTATGTGATTTGAGAGCAAAAGCCTCTGGATGAAACCATAAAAGTTGGGGCACTATATATGTGGTCCAAAGCACATATATAGAGAAGCTGGGTATTGGAGATTCCTTCCTGATTATATGATATCGTCCCTGGTGGAGAGTGTCCAGGTTCTTGGCATCTTGAACAAAGAATTGGACAAAACATACAAACAAAGCAAGGACAGAATGAAGGGATTCATTAAAAATGAAAGTACACTTCACAGTGTGAGAGTGGGCCTGAGCATAGGGGTTCAAAGGCCCTGTTACAGAATTTTAGGGAATTTAAATACCCCTTAAAGGATTCCATTGGTTACTTCAAGTATGCCCTATATTATGAGGTCAGGAGTTCAAGACCAGCCTGGCCAAAATGGTGAAACCCCATCTCTACTAAAAATACAAAAATTAGCTGGGCATGGTGGCACGTGCCTGTAATCCCAACTACTTGGGAGGCTTGAGCAGAATTTCTTGAACCAGGACCTGGGAGGCGGAGGTTGCAGTAAGCAGAGATGGTGCCACTGCACTCCAGCCTGGTCTAGTGTGAGACTCCGTCTCAAAAAGAAAAAAATTAAAAAGAAAAAGAAAACTCCAAAAAAACACCCATCTTTATTTTCCAAAGATTGCTAAAGTCACATGAACTAAAGGGCATTACACTTTCTACTTTTCTGACAAAATATTTGATTTAAGTTCTTCTTATTACACTAATTAATTAAGAACTTCATGGAGAACATTAACCAGTATGCACAGACAGAAAGGGATCAGAGACCGACTGGTAAGAATTTTTTACCCTTTTGCTGGCAGGCCAGGTTTCTGGGTTCTTGCTCCCTGAGTGGCCCTGGGGACCCTGCTTGACTTTATGCAAACAAACACGTTTCCATGAATTAAGAATATTCATACATAGTTTACAAATTAAGGCAGAGAGAAATATGAACCAAATTCTCTTTGTGAGAGTATACTCAACACACTTAAAGTATCAGGAAGCCTAAAATCCAAAAAGTTATTTTAAGGATAAGAAGCTGGTGTGCTCCAATAATTCCTACAACCCAACAAAGGTAGCTTAGGAATTCCAGATAAATGAAACAAATGGTGACTTGCTGGAAATGCATAAATAACAAAATAATTATTCACAGAACCAAATAAAAGGTTTCCACGAGCATGGATACAATTCAGTATCCTTAAGTTCATTAATATTATCATACCTCCTATGCAATTAAGAAATTTATGTTAGGCACATCACCAATAAGTACTCCAGCACTGTGCATCAAAAACAGTAAACATAGTGTGAATCAATGCAAGCATGTTTGTGAAATTTGGCTTTACAATAAATCCAGCTTCATGCTTAACTATATTTTTTTTTAAAAAAAGAATTGCCAATCTGCCAGTGCATTTCTTTACAATACTTCTTATTTTACTCAAGACTAGGAGCTTTAATGATGAAAATGTTAATTAACCAAATGTTTCCAGTTCTTTATCAGCCTTTAAAGAATATTTTATTAAACTTTTTTCACATCTTTCTCCCCTATATAACGGCTCCTTACTACACTGTTTTGTAAATAACCTTTTCAAATCTGTAATTTGAACTAACTTTTAAATAACTTCTGAATTAGACAAAATTATTATTTTTCACTAATAATATAACCCTTTCTAGCACATTTTGTATACAGAATTACGTGTTCATGAGAATTTTATCCTTAGTAACTCAGAACTTTAGTGAAACCCTAAAAAGCAAGAAATCCTATACTATCAGATATGGGCATTTATAGATGAGAACAGTTCCACAATTTTAGAAGCATATTTTCCCATATCACAACCACTTCTTAATTGGAAATGACTCAGATATTAAATGAGCATCAAAACTAACTTTATTATTTTAATTTACACAAAAAGTTTACCTAAAACATTTATCTCATTCACTGTACATAATTTTTACTTTTAACACAGGAGACACGAGACATCAATCAACATATGTAAAATGAACATTGGTTTGGTCCAGAAAGGTGGGACAACTTGAAGTAGGGAGGGGATTTGGTGGTTTTCAGATCACAGGTGGGAGAAAAACGGTTGCATTCTTTTGAGTTTCTGATTAGCCTTTCCAAAGGAAGCAATCAGATATGTATTTTATCTCAGTGTGACTTTGAATAGAATGGGAGGCAGGCTTGCCCCAAGCAGCTCCCAGCTTGAATTAACACTGACATTTAAAAATATCTAACAAAGACAAATGTAAAATTCAGACAAAATGTATACTGACAATTCTGAAGGCATTTCTATTTTTATTCCACTAATAATTTTAAAGCTAGCCTGTTTAGTAAAGTTATACTTTAAGTCATGTGAACTTGAAAGAATTCCTTAGACTTACTTTGTTATTACTATTTTTTTTGAGATGGAGTCTTGCTCCATCACCCACGCTGGAGTGCAGTGGTGTGATCTCAGCTCACTGCAACCTCTGCCTCTCAGTTTCAAGCAATTCTCCTGTCTCAGCCTCCCAAGTAGCTGGAACTGCAGGTGCCTGCTACCGCACCTGGCTAATTTTTATATTTTTAGTAGAGAGAGGGTTTTACCTTGTTGATCTGGCTGGTCTCAAATTTCTGACTTCAGGTGATCCACCTGCCTTGGCTTCCCAAAATGCTGGGATTATAAATGTGAGCCACCATGCCTGGCCTAGACTTATTTAGTTAATTAATTTATGGGTGCTCTTTTACTTATTAGCCAGTTTTGACAGATACAACATATAATAATAAGTGTATGTTGGAAACAGATGCTCAGTGCCTCAAAGAAAAATCAGCACTGAGACAAAGAATCTCTCAGCAAGGCAATTTTACTTTCTGCAAAAAGGGTACTACTCACCAGTAGTCTTGCCATGAGAATATAATGAACAAAGGAAAGGCAGGCATATTTATTCCTTATGCATTGGGTCCTTACTGCTGTGTCTGATCTCCATTGGTTGGAGCCAGACCTCACAATCTAAACTGGACCTGATTGGTCAACAACTTAAAACTTTTCTAAACAGGTAAAGGCAATGGAAAACAAAGGAAAAAAAGAAGTTCAAATAAGGAGGGTAGAGATAGTTGCTTGTGAAAGGAGTTAGAAAAGTAATAAATATCTTGGGTAAAGTACAAGGACATAGAATGTACTATGGGCCTATGAGCATGTCTAGCACAAATATCTTGGTTAAAGTACAAGGACATAGAATGCACTCATTCCCTTATATCTAACAGCTACATAGGATAGGACTTAACCTAGTTACTAGCAAAAAGCAAGAAGGCTTTGAAGAAAGTTAGTCTTTAAAAGAAACCATTATTTCTAACATTTATTATTATTTTTTAATAAGAAGGGACACTTTAAAGAGGAACTTTTTACTTTCTACAGTGTACATCCAGATAAACACATCTAGTCGTGTATACACACACATAAACAAAGATCCGATAGCTTGGAACTTAAGCCGTGAGATAGCAATACAAGGTTGCCAGTTTTACTTTGCCCCAATAGATAATCCAATGAAGGCTATGAACCAAAATTTGTGGTAAAGTAGTCTCCATGGCAGTTTGAATTTTAAAGACCATACCTCCCCAGACTCCAAAGAGCACTGGGGCCAAACTGTACCAAAGGAGGGTGTCACATGTTAATGAGGCCCCCTACTTAGGACCAAAGCACAAAAGCCTGGTTACATGCAATGCTATTCTACTTTCCCATTCAACAGTAAACTTGAGATTCCAAACAATGTTGTGGCCAAATAGCGTTGCAACTGTGAGAGAAACTTCTAACAAGGGCTTTTGCTACTAGACCTCAGAACCTCTGTCAAGAGAATCCTCTTTGGAGTGGTTGGGGTCTGCCGAACCAGTGGACTATCCTCCTGTGGAGTCCAATCTTAGAGTCCAGACTTCTCTAGCCTTAGGTGGGTGCCACATGCAGGTTTTATCCTCCAGAGCATACTATGAGCTTTATAAGAACAGCCATGAACTGTAATAAGGTCTAGATGCTGGGGGGACCTTTTTGTTCATTAGCCAGTTGAGTATGATAAGGGAAGAATTTAGCATAAGAAAAGAAAGTTTAAGTTCCCTGAAACATGTACAAGTTTGCTCCAAGCTGCGCTGCTGGAGGGATCAGGAACCATGTGTGGAAAAGATAAAAAAAAAAAAAAAAAAATCCTTTCCCCGTTGGGGCAGAGCAATTATTTCCACTCATTCCTTGGCCTTCATGGAGTACTGCGGAATGATCCAAGCCAATTGCTGTCAATTTCCAAGAAGCTACTAAGAAACAGCCACTGAAAGACTGAAAATGAAAGAGAGGAAAAAAAGATGAAAAAGACCCCGCTCCCTTAAGTGAACCAGGCAGTGGAGGTAAGGCTTCCCTGCATAGAAACCCCTTAGTTTCACTGGCCATGGCCAGAAACCTGTAGTTGCTTCCATGTTTAGATGCTGCACACCAAGGGTCCCAGGTTGGAATGGAAAAGAAAGGGAGAGCCCCTGTATGGAGCAGAAAGAAGAGGGAGAACAATGAATCCCAAACTTTAGAATTATCTCTTCTTCCTGGCTGGATCACCAAAATATGTCACCAGTGAAGAGTGTCCAGGTTCTTGGCATCTTGAAGAAAGAATTGGACAAAACTCACAAATGAAGCAAGGAAGTAATGAAGGGATTTATAGAAAACAAAAGTATCTTTAACAGTGTGGGAGCGGCCCAAGCATAGGGGTTCAAGGGCTCTGTTACAGAATTTTTGAGAGTTTAAATACCCCCTAGAGGATTCCATTGATTATGTTGGGTATGCCCTATGTAAATTAAAGTTACAAAGTCATTTATGTCATACACCTTATGAAAAGGATATTTTCTGTCATAGCTGCAGTTTGAATCAGCCTTATGTTCCCTGCCTCCAGACCCTATTTTCCTGCCTCAGTATGGTGTCTAGGGTGGGGTTTGTGCACAATTATGCTTCAGCTTTTTCTATCCATTTTGATGTGGATATGTTCTCAGTTATAAAGCATGTAGGAGTCTCTCAACTAGGTTCTGGCATTCTCTCAGAGGAAATTGATTCATGTGTAGATATTTATTCAGCGTGTCCATGGTGGAGTGGGGGTGAAAGTCAGGAGCCTCCTATTCTGCTATCTTGCTGATATCACCAAGACTGATTTAAAGTATTTGTCTAGTGAGTCCAATACTTGGGCTTCCTCAAAGATGATTTAATGCCTTTTCTCTGTTAATTGTCCATACATTCTATGCCTTTGCCTGTCTTGTAATTTTGTTGTTGTTAAAAACTGGACATTTTGAACATTGTAATGTGGTAACTGAATATCAAATTCCTCCCTCTTCCTGGAATTTGTTGATTCTCTTAATCATAAGTTATAGTTTTTGTTTAGTGACTTTTCCAATGTATCTTTGTAAAAACAGTATATTTGTCATGTGTGGTCACTGAAGTCTCTCTTATGTTAACTTAATGTTTAGTGATTTGACAGATATTTTCTTAAATTACTAGAGACAAAAACAATCTTCTAGTGTTTGCAGCTGGGCTTTTTGTGTGTTAGAGGAAGCCTTTAGCACTCAAATCAGCAGTTTACAACTTTGCCTTTACCTTTGCATCCTACTTGTGCAGAAATTGAATGTCACCCAGAAATGAGAGGTTACAGACTTTCAGGTCTGGCTGGATGCAGTGGCTCATGCCTGTAATCCCAGCACTTTGGGAGGCTGAGGCAGGCAGATCACGAGGTCAGGAATTTGAGACCAGCCAGACCAACATGGTGAACGCGGTCTCTACTAAAAATACAAAAATTAGCCGGGCATGGTGGCATGCTCCTATAGTCCCAGCTACTCTGGAGGCCGAGGCAGGAGAATTGCTTGAACCTGGGAGGTGGAGGTTGCAGGAAGTGAAGATCCCGCCACTGTGCTCCAGCTGGACACCAGAGCGAGACTGTCTCAACAAACAAAAAACAGACTCTCAGGTCTATTCTGGGCATGCTTCCAGCCCTGGATATATGCATGGACTTCTAAATTTCCAGGAATATGTGGGAGCTTTTCAAAGCCTTTATTCCCCAAAAGGATCTTACTCCTGACTTTTCATTGTGTCTATTGTTTGCCCAACTGATGTCCATTGTCTCAGGCAGAAGCTGTTAGTTAATTTACCTTTAAATATTTTTGTTGAATGCCCACCCTCCATGTACTTACTTCTCTACCCTCAGAGAGCTCTAAGTTAGGCAAAAATGCAAGCTATTTATGTTAGCACTTTAGGGAGCCACTAGCTAGGTAAAAACTTTAAAAACATGGTCTATGCTACTACTCTGGCACAAGGAGTCCACATTGGGAACATGGACTGATGTCTTCAAGACTCACTAAGCTTGTGAGTCAGGGATGGGGCAGGGGTAATTAAAAATGTCACAAAGCTTTTTTTATCAGGTTTCTGTCACCTATTTCTTACTGAAGTGTTCTCTTGAGAACACAATTTTTTGAGAACATGGTCCAGAAATTGGCTTCTTATAGTACCAGAAATCCACACTGGGAATATGGACTGATTTTTTAAAGACAAACTTCTAGGCCAGCTGTTTGATAAGAAGTGGACCTCAGGGGGCTGTATAAGACTTTCTTAACTTCCTGATCGTTAGTGAGAGTGTGAGAGTTGAGTAGCTATTCAGGACTTCTCGGCTGTGTAAGTCCACCTGTTTACCTGGGAAGTATAGCATCTCATGAATTCACATGTTGTAGTCTTGTTCATTTCATCAGGCCTATGCTCTGGGAAGCCAGGGTATTGGTGTTGCAGGCATCTATATGAACATAGTGGAATAATGATGGAGCCTCAGGGATGGAAGGGGTCAGTGGTTATTGGTCCCCAGGGCAGGATGCACTCTACTGTGGGTCTGGTTTCAAGATGGCACAATGTTATAGCAGCTGAAGTTGTTGGGGTTTGGGATGCCAAGGGGGTTCCTGCTCTGGGGCCATACAGTAGTGTGGACTCTAGACAACTATCCATAGTGAATTTGATGACTGGCAGACCCTTCTGTAGCAATGACTGTTGGCATCTGTGGCAGGGATGGAGACTGCCAAAGGTCTTCATCTTACCTTTTCCCTGTAAGAAGTTCCCCCTGGCTCTGAGCTGATCTCAGTGCGGGAGTCAGTGTGGTAAAGGCATGATGCCTCTCTTCCCTCTCTATGGTGCTATCCTGGGCTTTTGGGCTCCACTGGGATTTTGCTGCTCCCCTGGTGTGCCTACACATACTTCCTCAGTTATTTCAGATGAAATACAGTTGTTTATTTGCTGTTTGGGTCCTTTTTTGTTGGGGAGGGGCCAAGTGCCAGGTTCTGCTAGTTGGTCATTTTACTGGTGTCACTCTGCTCGCCCTCATTCTCACAACACATGGCTTGAGGATATGAGGAAACCTTCCATACTTGTCATGAAGTCAGTCCATTTGGTTTCCTCTGTTGCAAAATGCTCTTTGTCTCCCACCTTCTCCTCTGAGTTGTTGCTTTATAAAGTATACTTTTTTTTTCAGTGAGGAATGAGTGTGTGCAGGCATTCATTTTGATCTTGGACACTGTTTCCTATCCTCTCCTGATGCATTACTCTACCTAGAGTTTTCTCTTCATGAATTTCTTCTGGCTCATTTTTTTTCCTGTGAGTAGAAGTGACATTTTATTTACTTCCGGTTAGCCCAGGTAATTACATAGTGTGCCAAATCAGTACCCAGAGATAATCAAATAGTCTTTCTTAGTCTAGGGTTTGTGATTTGTCCAATGTCTGGACAGAAAAGTAAATCAATAGCAATGACTTTATGTATTTTAGCTTTTTGCCCCAGTAAGTATGCTCATACTTCCCAGACTGTATGTCCTGACTTTCATTTCAGAAAAATATGGTACCTATGGATCACCTTAGTGAAGGAGTCAGATGGGATTTTCTGAATCAATTTATTTTTCTCATGGATGTTTGATGAGAGCCAGTGTTCAGTGTGCTTTTCCTTGTTATTGATTTGTTTGATTTATTGGGAAATTTTGCTAGGAGCATTTGACTTAGCTTTAATGGAAAGAAGATAAATTAGATATGACCTCTAATAAGTGTGTGTGTGTGTGTGTGTGTGTGTGTG